>APFE030090531.1:3231-29936 GCA_000404065.3 Pinus taeda
AATGTTGTGATTTGATTTTAGTTTACTTTTCTGCAATTAGATATTGGATTGCTCATGTCATTGACGATTATCTCTGAATGCCATAGCTAGACTAACTGGCGAGAAATCAGACTATGAATGATGTAATTTGATTTTAGTTTTACTTTCTTTGCAATCTTTGATTTCCTTGAGTGTAGTAGCTTAAATCATTTTTCTGTATTTAGACAGCAGTAGAGATGATAGTTTCATAATCAGTAGTTCATTAATTACTTGTTTTAAATAGCAGCATATTTTTCATTCTTGATTTAAGTATTATTTTGCACTAGTATGTTCTAAGACCTTCTAAAGTGTTAAGTTTTGGGAACCCTTATAAAGGACATAATTACCTTAAAACCTATAACCATACTTGCCTTCTAGAGACTTAGGAATAGGAATTCCATTGAAGATAAAAACCCCCAAAAACAACATAAAAATCAAAACGAAAAAAGTAAGAAATAGGTTATTTTGCACATATAGTGCGCCACACTTCGTCAGCGTACGAATCCCAGATTGATAATTAATGTAGCAATTTAGGACACACTAAATTGACCAAACATTTTGGTGCCATTTCCGGGGAAGTGTAACTAGGTAGCCAATTTCTTAAAAAAAAAAACAATAAAAAGAATGGAAAAATTGATAACTTCTTGAAGTATGCTCTCCTCTTGCACCTAGTGTGATCTGGAGGATCAGAAAAGAGAGTTATTAGTTCAATAATTTCTTGATTATGCTCTCTTCTTGCACCTAGTGTGATCTGGAAGATCAGAAAGAGACTTATTAGCCCGACTAAAAAAATAAAAAAATGACATGCATAGAGCAAGAGATTCTAGGGGAAGGTTCATAGCTAGGGCCAAAAGTTTTATTTTCACAACTCCAGCTACTTCAAGGCATAGACAAGATACACCTCCATCCAAGACTCATACTCCCAGCCTTAGGATTCCTAGAATTCAAGGGGCAGCAGCTGAATTAGAAGATTCTCCCACACTATCTACTAAATCTAATCTAGGAGAAGAACCTTTCTTCACTTCTACAGGGGAACATATTGTAATCGAAGAAGTAGAATCACTTTAAGAAGAAGGATAGGGAGAAACTCTCTCTTGTTAGCCATTAATAAAAGAACTAGAAGACCCCGAGGAAACTATCATGATAGAAGTAGATGGATTTGGAGGAGTGGGTAGGGGTAGAGGAAGAGGAAATAATGGAGGTAACAATGGAGGAGGTAGAGGTAATAATGGGGGAAATAGGGAAGGAGATAACTCATTTGGATTCCCTATAGCCAATGAGGAAACCCATACAACAATGAAAAAAATTTCACCATCTGTCCTCCTAAACTTTTATGGGTTGCGAAGTGAGGATCCTGAAACATTTCTATTTGAGTTTGAAGTCTTGTGCCGAACGTATGACTATATGGAAGACTCTCGAAAACTCAAATTGTTTCCTTCAACATTGGAAGGAGCTGCTTTGAAATGGTTCATGGGATTAGTTACTCAATCTATTAGAACCTAGAATGAAATGAAGCAAACATTTTTGGATAGATATATGGATTATTGTATGCACACTAATCATAAGGATGAGGTATTCAAAATGATGCAAAAAGAATATGAGAACTTGGAGGATTTACTTGAAAGATTTCAATACAACTTAAAGAGAGCGAAAATGAGTCATTTAGATGAGGAAACCTTGAAAGCCCTTCTATTGAAAGCCATTAGAGATGAATGGATAGATATCTTAAACATGATGGGGAAGGGAGACATTTCTCAACTTCCACTTCGTGACATAGCAGAACTATGTGTCCATCTCTCAAGGGGAAAATCTAAAACTGGAAAGGGGCCTAGAGATCCTTCTCTTATTAGAGAAAACAAATCTGCAACTGGATCAGTAAGTAGGGCAAAGATTGGCAATATGCTTGATGAGTTCAAAATTGATATTCTAGGGAGCCTTAGTGAACAACTAGACACCCTTAAAATTCAAAACAAGAAGAAAGCAGAAGTTGATGCCTTGGCCATATTTTTCCCAAAATGTAGAAAGAAACATGCTCTAAGGGAATGCCCCTTGGAGGCAAAAGTTGTAGAAACATGTATGATTTGCTCAGAAAGTCATGAGACCAAGGATTGACCTTCAATTCCTAGGCTCAAAGCTGTCTTTCAGGAAGATCCAAGTTCAGTAGAATCCCTTTGTTTTGTTTCAAGAAGACCTTGGCAAGGGCAACAAAATCAAGCATTTAACAATCCTATGAATTTTCAGCTCCTGCCAAAATGGAATTCTTGGCAACAACCTTGGCCCCAACCTCAAAATCCATACCAATCATGGGCACAAGGGATGCAAAAGAATTATGGGAGATTTGCTCAATTTTATCAATATCCTCCATCTTTTCAAAATCAACAACAAAATCCACAACTTCCAAATCAAAACCCACAACTTTCATTGCCATTTCCACAACAACAACCTTCTCACTCAAATCCAAATTCTCACCTCTTGCTTCCATTTCAACAAAAGAACAAATCACTACTAGCCAGCATTATAATCCCAACAAATAAATCCTCAAAAATGGTTTACATGGAGAAGACAAACAATTTCCTACCTATATATTGTCCCTAATGATGTTACTCAATCGGTAGAATTTAGAAAAACCTTCTATACATGTTCAGACAGATGCCTAGGGGATTCTCTAAGTCATAAAGGTTTGAGGAGCATCTCTCAAAACCCAATCATTCAAAAAGAAAAAGAAAAAGAGTCAACCCCCACAACTCCTATAGTTGAGCAACCTGCATCTTCATCCATGCCTCCTTTCCCTGAAAGATTACAAATTGACAAAGGGGTGGAAAAACAAATCTTGTTGCCTGACTCTGATTTTCTAGATGAATTAAAGAATGTCTGTATCAAGATTCCCTTGCTACAAGCCATTAGACAGATTCTTATTCTAGCAAAAACAATAAAGGAGTTGAGTTTCAAAAGACCAAGTAGGAAACCAAAAGATACAAAAAGAAACCACCTGGTAGGAAAAATTGCAGATATCATGATGGGGAAAATTACCATGCAGAAATATGTGGATCCAGGTAGTCCAATTGTCAAGACACACATAAATGGGATAGAAATTCCAAATACTTTGATTGACCTTAGGGCTGCTATAAACATTATAGAGACAGACTAATGGAACAACTTAAACTTCCTAATCTTTTTTTTACACCCACTTACTGCAACTTGCAGATAGATCATATAAACCAGATGGTGTTTAGAAGATATTCAGTTCCTTAGCATCTTGGAAATCTAGTAGATTTCATGATTTGACCCAAAGAGTAATCTAGGAGGGCACCACTCATTCTTAGAACCACTTGGATAAGCCCAGTTGATGGCTCATTAGTTTTGTAGATTCTGGGATATGTATTTTCTGATGTAGTTCAACAAAGAAATTCCATTGTATCCTCCAACAAAAGCAATTACAGAAGTAGGAAACAATGAATGGGTCATACGAAGATATATTTATACAACCTGTCTTTACTATCTCTGAAGTTAGTGAAGATAGTCAAATTTTGAACACATTAGAAAATTTTGAAGCATCTTCAGAATATGACCACACACAATTTCAGTTAGATTTTGATATTGAATATTTGTCATCAAGGCAAATGTCTCTTTACTCTATGGAAGAGTTTGTTAGTTCTACAGTTGAAATTTTTCCAGGTAAAACATTGAATATCAACAAAAATTTGGAAAAGTCACAACAGGAAGAGCTAACCAAAATCTTGCAAAAACACTCTGCTGCATTTGCATGGGAGTATACTGATATGAAATGTATTGACCCTAAGACTTGCATCCATCATATCTATATAGAGGAAAACAGTAGACCAATAAGACAACCTCAGAGAAGGATGAATCCAAATCTTAGGGAGATTGTAAAAGAAGAGCTCCAAAAACTACTCAATGTAAACTTCATTTACCCAATTTCAGATAGTCGATGGGTTTCTCCCTTGGCTATAGTACCCAAAAAGAATTGTAAATGGAGGGTGTGCATTGATTACAGGGAATAGTTCTTGATTAGAAACTTCTTTCAGGACCCACCTGAAACACCTGAAGGTAGCTCAGCAAGGAAAAGTAGGAGAAGGAAAACAAGTGTGAACATTCAGGATACTCCTACTAACATAGCTAAAGAAACTAGTAAGGAAGAAAAGTTGTCCAAACGTATGAAAGAAATAATTGAGGTTAGGAAGCAAGTGAAACTAAAGGGGAAAAGAAATATTGAAGCTGCTTATCAAACCCCAGAACCTTCCTCAGAAGATGATCAAATATTTTTTGAAAGACTAATCTACCTTAAGGAATAATCAGCTATAGCGAAGGAAAAAGGGAAAGAAAAACAGAGGGTAGAGAAAGAAGACACCAGCTCACAAAATCTAAGGAGGAGCTCCAGACTTAAAAGTAAATTGAAGAAAGTGCAAACTAAAGGGGCCCACTTCATAGACTTAGGAGGAGAAACACCAGAATAGTCTCCAGCAATCCCTCCTGACCATAGCCCACAACATTCTCCTTTTTCTCAACCAGATTTTGAGATCAGTCCTTCTCAACCAGATTTTGGGATCAATCCAAGAAAGGCTACACCTGAAATAGATCCAACCCAACAAGAAATGTATGATTTTATTGAATCGTTGGATAAGACTACAACAGACTAAAGCACTTAATTTACTCAACCTAATACATCCCAGGAAGTTTTAATCCAATCACTAAAACGAGAAGTTTTTGAACTGGAAGTCCTGAATAGACACATCAAGAGGGAAAATGAAACATTGAAAGAACAGAGCAGGTTGGATAAAATTATCCATGACAACACCATGTTGCATCTTGGGCTGTGGTAGAAGAAAAATAGTAAATTGAAGAAAAAGAGCAGGAGGTTGAGCAGAGCCCTTATCAACCTCAAATACAGGTGCCTAATGAGGAAGCCTAGGATGACAATGGTACCAAGGAAGAAGAAAAGAAGGCTGGATGTATTAGAAGAGGTCTTAGAACAAATGAACTAAAGGGAGGATGGTCACAGTTTTGGTTGCATGAGGACATGCAACACCTTCACAGTGGGTGTATGTTGAGCCCTAAAACTACCTCTCTTCTACATGCTTTCCTAGACCTTTTTCCCACACCAGTGCCTCATAAGCTATCAAAGATCATTACATATTGATTCTAAGAGTGCATTTAAGTGGTTTTCTAACTATATTTTTGTGTTTGCTATTTGACTTAGATTTTGCTCATCAACTGCGGAACGCAACCACTTTTCGCAGCTGACTCGTGATTCCGCAGCTGCTTTTATTGATCTATAGGTTACAGGTGTTGGAGAGTAAAACGAGGCACGTGGGCAGTTCAGGAATGATCTGGACATGGAACAGGTCCTATCTGTTCAGTCAAATTCGTAAAGGAAAGCCTTGGTCAAACGATGGTCAAACAAGGAGTCCTACAGCAAACAGGTCTCTGTTTTCAGCACGTGAAAGGTCTGAGATTGTTCCTAGATCCACGGATCCCTCTTGACAACTATAGACCGTCTCGACGATGCAAATCCAACATCCACCTTTTGTAGATTAAATGATCATGGCAACCTAGACGCTAAGCTCACGGGTTCTGTCTTTTTGCGTGTCCTCTGCTGAAGGTTTCTCACAGAAAAAAAGTTATGTAATTTCCTCTATAAATAACGCGTTTGTAAACGCATGTAGCTAGTCTGGAGATAGCCTTGTTGTTAGTTTATATACTATTGTCGTAGCATTAGTCCTGTTGTTGTAACGAGAGGATACTTCCTCTGTTTTGCAATATAAAGACTATGTGTCTTATGATTGTTTGAGCGTAATTTTGGGTTGACAACGTATTAACCAAAGGCCGTGCAGAGGGCCCCTATTGGCTGAGGTTTTGTTTCTTTATTTTTGTAAAGTCTTCATGTATCGTTTTCTTATTTCCATTGTAAATGTTTCATAGCTTGTTCACCTATATATATTTCATAATTCCTTTATGGTGTTAATGTTTCATTCCTATACATGATTTTCCAGCATTGTATATTTTTGCTAACACTGATCAGTGTGTTTCAGGATAGGTTATGCTCGAATGTTTTCATATAATTTTTGCATCAAATAGTGACATGATATTGGCCTCTCTGCTGACTTTGTTTTTTTTAGCTTTTCAATTAGAGTTATGCTTTGATTTCAGTCTTATTTATTTATTGTTGTTAGCTAGTTTAGATATCAAATTCTTCATGTCATTTGACATTATCTCCAAAGTCATGACTTAACCCCAAAAATCTACTTGGCGAGCTATCGGATTATGAGTGAAGTGATTTGATTTTACTTTCGTTTCTGCAATTAGATATCAGGTTCTTCATGTTATCTAATGTTATCTCCAGAGCCATGGCTTAACCCGCGAAAAGCTACTTGGCGAGCTATCGGATTATAAGTGAAGTGACGTGATTTTACTTTCATTTGCAAGTAGGTAATTTAGACATCAATTCTTCATGTTATTTGACATTATCTCCAGAGCCATGGCTTAACCCCGAAAAGCTACTTGGCGAGCTATGGGTTATAAGCGAAGTAAATTGATCTTACTTTCATTAGTCTGCAATTTTTGGTTTGTTTGAGTGCAATAGATTATATTTTATTTCTGTATTTAGATAGGCAGCAGAGACAGAGATTTCATGATCAGTATTTCATCATTTGTTTGATTTAAATAGCTGCACATTTACATTCCTGTTCAAGTACTAATTTTATCACTAGCATTTTTGAGATCCTTTGAAATGCTAAGTTCTAGAAGTTATCATAATGGACATAAAACCTTGTCTCAAATCTATATCTATACTCGCCTTCTAAACTATTATTAAAACTTAGGAATAGGATTTCCATTTGCATTAGGAGAAAAACAAAGACAAAACCCCAAAACAAAATAAAATTGAAAACAATAAAAATTAAGAAAGAGGTTGTCTTGCACATATAGTGCGCCACACTTCATCAGTTTACGACTCCCGGATTGATAATTAATGTAGCAATTTAGGACATACTAAATTGACTAAACAAGGAGTTGTAACAATCTTGTTGCAATACCAAGGCCCATCAATGCTCCAATTTCCTGTTTACCAACTGCAACTGAAAGGACGCTCCAACTCCCTAGTTTACAAGCTTCAACCTAAAGGATGTTGACACCTTGTTTACCAATTGCAACCGGAAGGATGCTCCAACGCCCTATGTAATCTCCAACTTACCCTAGCACCACCCTAATCAATCGACGGACCACGTTTCATAAATTTCAAACTAGATTTGCTTGTGCTCGTAATCAATACAAAAGGAATTGCAATCCAACAAACTATTATACACTCTTTGTTAATCCATTTTCCTCTTCTCAATTTGCATATAACCCTAGCTACGCCAAACATCAGGCTTAATCAATTCACTGCTCAACACCTTTGCAACAATGTACTTGGCATACATTCCCAGTACCACTTCACTATCTCTACTTCTACCCAACATTTCACAACAAAATTGTTGGGTTGTGTTATTTTCTTTCCACGACTAGCCCACGTAGTTAACTGGGAGGTTAGAGGAGGGGCGAAGCCCCCCCTTCATTGTGCCGATTGCATAGCGAGGGGGTCACAGTGGGTTTGAGGGGTGCAAGTAACCCCACTCTATGGGGTCTGGGGCAGCGCCCTGGAAAATTTTGGTTTTGGAACCTATGTTAAGTTGGGTGGACCCACCTATGGTTTTGTGCATGATTTTCACACATGTTTTTGGACGCGATGGTTTTCGGTCCATGGTATTGGATTCTTCGACATGTATAAATATGTATTATAACATTGAAAGGAACATAATGAAAAATCAAGCTGGTAGTCCCGATTTTGGGATCCACGGGAAATCTCTATGTATATGTGTTTTATGTTTTATGCTCTCGCATTGTTTATTTTATGCGTTTTAGAATTCGTATGCAGGTAATTTCTATACGGGGTTAAAACCTACAAAAACAAATTGTAAATTAGATCAACCCCAACTTCATAAACCTTTGTTCTATTCATTATATGCATCAATCCCTATCAATTCCATTGTTATGATAAATCTTTAGCAATTGTATCATAATGTTTCTGCTCATCAACATGATAGGCCCTAACAATGTCAATTCTATCTTAACCAATATATGTCTATGTGAAAATAACATCCTCATATACAACTGACAATCCTAGCTACAATCATGAGACTCATATAAATACTAACATCTTTTAATGTCATCATATACAACCCTTGTCAAAACCTTAGCATGGCATAATGCTAACAATATCCTTAAGACAACCTGTGTTTGAAAAGTTTAGCTTAATACCAATCTCGATAATTTATACATCAGGGTCCCCAGATTTGTCTAATAACACAAAATTTGTTAATAGCCAATTTGATTATTGTGACACAAACTAGTTGGATGCCACATCAAACCCTAGCTAGACACCTTCAATACTTTGTATTGTCCAATTTCGAAC
The DNA here is from genome assembly GCA_000404065.3 of Pinus taeda. Taxonomy (NCBI): domain Eukaryota; kingdom Viridiplantae; phylum Streptophyta; class Pinopsida; order Pinales; family Pinaceae; genus Pinus; species Pinus taeda. The sequence goes on from APFE030090531.1 coordinate 11,717, forward strand.
CCAATCATCATTTTACTACAAGGACATACTACTGCAAAAAGGTTATGATGATGAAACTCTCATTGTAACCATGATGAGATTGCCTTACTATTGTGTAATGATCTAACTACCAAGCTAATAAAAATCTTAAGAGAAAATGATCTGCAAATGGAAACCCTAACAACAAACCATACTGCAACAAGGAGATATAATGGTGAAACCGTACTGTTGTCGATTGTTGCAAATAAATTTGTTACTACTAAGTAATGCCACTATAGGTTGCACTATTCAGAATCATCAAGGATCAGTGCACAAGTCCACTCTCCTCCACATAGTTAATGAGTGATGCTTAGAGCCAGATTAGTACAGGACTCAAATGCAACCATTTTATATCCTTAATAATGCATCAAGGTACAAGATACAAGGATCATCAATAAACACTTCAGGTCTTCACTGAAATTTGTCAATGTACTGCTACAAGATTTCAAGCACATAGTTCGAAACAATGGTGAGGCCACATGATTACAAAGGTTGCAAACGATGACATAATCCCACATTTTTTTTCTTTACAGGAGTCCACCACAAAGGATGATCAACAAGAAAATAAGGCCACAAGAAATAGATCTTAAGGATGGGTCGAGAACATTTAATGGGCACTATTGTTACTGCTTAAGGGTTCAAATCGGAGGTAAAAAATTTAGTGATAATATCACATTAGACTAGTAACATGTGTATACTATGAGTCTTGGACTACAAATCCAATCAATAATATATGCATGTGCCCTAAAATACACAGAAGGCATAAATGTGTGTGCTCAAAAGACAGTCACAGATATTAATCAACAAGAATGCAGGTTATTAGGCTTCTGCAACAGAGATAGCCCTTATTCAAGCTTCAAATCAATCATAGATACAAAGGTCTTTCTTATAATATATGGAATTTGCATGCCCATTGATCTGAAAATGAGATCTTAGACAATTATTAAGGTATTATAGACTCATGTGCATGTATTTGCCTATGTTAATTTGTGCAATGGATCGATAAGATTGCAAAATACATAAACAATGAAGCAGTTAAAGAACATAATAGACAAACACACATAAACACATCAAGCTTAATAAGGAGTTCACCCAACACTCCTGGGATACATCTCCTGGTCTAGCCTTCAATGGTGACCTCTCTATTATGTCTTTAGAAGCAGAACTTTTACAAAAGTGATCTCAATTTGAGTCTCACACAACAGATACAAAACAACAAGGCTTTACTTGGATCCCCCAAGTCTTTTTGAGTACACAGACTCTCCTCACTGACTCTTTGTCTCTGTTTTCTCTCTGTCTCAGCACTTTCTCTCTCTGTCTTCTGTCTTCTGTGGCCTTAAAGCCAATCGGCGATGTTTGTTCATTTCTCCTTCTCGAGCTCTTTGGCTCCCAACATCTGTCCACTCGAATCCCCCTTCTAAGCGTTAAATAATCATTATTAATGCCTTTAGGGGAGGTGGCCACCTGTTCTGCAACGGAAGAGTCCATCAGGCCTTTGAAATCCTCAGAATAGCCATTCTCTGTTTACATAAAGAAATACATTCAAACATGGAAAAATCCGCCAAAACACAGTTCCCCAGACTTCAAATATTCATAAATTTGTTTTATATTTCTACTGGGTTCACCTGAAATCACTTATCACATGTCGCAAATTCTTGTTCCATGGTTTCCCTTTGTATTTATAAAATACATTAAAACACTGAAAATCCCCGTAAAAATGGCTTTAGACGGATTTGAAATATTATATATTTTCATTCACAAACCCTTTCGGGTCCAGTTTTCATCGCATCAGCGCTTCCTTTCATATTTCGTTTAATAAACGAAATACACAAAAATACATATAAACTGTCGTTTAACAAATCTCAAATTTTATGAAATATCACCTATATCTCCATCGGATCGGGCTATTGCATCGCATATATATATATATATATATATATATATATATGGCCCCACTCCTTGTGTAGCTCCGATGCAATATTGCGATACGATTGATCGCAATCGCATATTGCACATACCTCCGGGCCGTTTGGTAAGCGCTCCACTATGTTTTGCCGACGCGATATTTTGATGCAACTTGGGCCGTCGATCTGCACTCTTGATCGACGGTCCTCGTTGACCCCGTTGATCGTTGTTGCATATACCATGTGGTCTCCACCAATAGCCTTTGCTTGCCACTGCCGGTTGCGATTTTCCGATCGGATCTGGACCATTAATCGGCCAGATCCGACGGCTCCTATGCGTTGCTCCTTTGACCGCCGATAAGCCTGTTTTCCACTATTTCTTCATATTTTTGTGTCCGGATAGTGTTTTCTGCCATTTTGTGAAGGTTTTATCATGCGATTGTTTTGATCTTTTAAACGATTTTGAAGACTTAGAGGGTATTTGGATCCATATTGGATCACGCCTTCACACTGAAAAAGCTTTTGGACCACCGAAAGATGGTTTTCAAGCATCGATTAAGTGAGGATACAACACCCTCACCTATCCAATTTCCATCCATTGTGCACTGCTTGGTTTTGAACCTTTGAGTCCGATTCCGAGGCACTCAACATCCCTTCTACACGTAGTTCTCACCTTTCTGTCCATAACTGTATCTTCTTGCAACTCATTGAGATATTCAGGAAACAAATCATCAATAGAAGGCAACTGACTTTGCTCTTCGGGATCTTCAATTAATGAAGGTTCAAACAGTCTCAAATTTTCTGCATTAACCACTGAATAGATGTGCATGTAAGCTAGAAAATCAAGATGAAAATCATTCTCACCAATTTTCTCAAGCATCTTGAAAGGCCCATACCTTATTGGCTTCAGCTTCTTCCCTTCACCTTGCATTTTGTCTTTGTTGATATACAGCCATACTTGATCACCAACTTGGAAACTGTGTTCCATCTGATGCTTATCATGCCTTGCCTTATACGTGGCATGGCTCTTTTCCAGTTGTTCCGGCACTACCTAGTGAATTTCTTGAATCTGTTCAATGAACTTAGTTGCTTTGTCCACATCATTGTGTCCATCAACTACTATGCCTTTTTCAAAGACAAAATCCAAGGGAGACCTTGGTGTAAAACCAAAACAAGTCTCAAAAGGAGATCTTTGCGTAGAAGAGTTCTTGGCACAGTTGTAAGCATGTTGCACATAACATAAATGTTCATACCAAAGATTGGGATGCTGGCTGCAATAGCCTCTGAGCAACTGGATCACTGTCTTGTTGACCACCTCTATTTGGCCACCTGTTTTTGGATGAAAGGTTGTACTCTTCTTCAAACTGGTGTCCATCAACTCCCACAGACTTGACCAAAACTTCCCAACAAATCTAGAATCTCGATCAGATACAATGGAAGTGGGTAACCCAAAATGAACCCAGACATGCTGAAAGAACAATTTTGTTGTTTGTTCAGTTGTAATCTACTTGTTACAAGGTATTAAAATACACATTTTTCTTAACCATGTTGCATCAACACTGCTCCCATGGCATAGTCACTGACATCTGTTTCAATCTCGAATGGTCTTTGAAGATCTGGCAATGCTAGTACTGATGTTGTACTAATTTTTTCTTTCAAGGTGTCGAAGGCTTTCTGTTGTTTGCCTCCCCACTAAAACGCCTTGTTCAATCCTGTTAAAGCATGTAAGGGAGCTGCAATCAAGGAAAAGTTAGCAATAAACTTTCTCCAATATTGTGCTACTCCTAGGAAGCTCCTAACTTCTGTAGCAGATTTGGGTAAAGGCCAGTTTACAATGACTTCAACCTTAGAGGGATCTACCTTCAATTCAGCACCCCCTACAATATGACCCAAATAATTTAAAGATGTTTTGCCAAATTCACATTTTGATAACTTAGCATAGAGATTTTCTCTTTTCAAAAAATCTAGAGTCTGCTTTACATGCTTCAAATGTTCTTCCCATGTTTTACTGAAAACAAGAATGTCATCTAAATATACAATTACAAAATCATCAATAAAAGGCATGAGTACGTCATTCATAACTCTCATGAAAGTGGTAGGAGCATTAGTTAAGCCAAAAGGCATAACTAGCCATTCATATAGCCCTTACCTTGTTTTGAAAGCAATCTTCCATGCATCTTATTATGCTACTCTAACCTGATGATAGCCACTACTTAAGTCCAACTTAGAAAAGTAGACTGCTTCTTTCAATTGATCCAATAGACCATCAATGCGAGGAAGGGGATAACGATTCTTGATCGTTATTTTATTCAGTGCTCTGTAATCAATGCACATCCTCCACGAACCATCTTTATTTCCCACCAACACGATTGGAGATCCACATGGTGATGTGCTTGGTCTTATGAACCCTTTTTCGAGCAGCTCTTGTACCTGCTTCTTGATCTCTGCATTCTTTAAAGCGGATAACCTGTACATTCCGATGTTAGGCAATGGAGCATCTTGCTGCAAATGAATATCATGTACAATTTCACTTTGGGTGGCAGACCTTTAGGTTCTTGAAATAGGATATCATATTTTGAAATAACTTTTTCTAAATCAGCTTTCTATTTAGCATCACAGCCCTCAAATATGTTGGTCTTATCAGGGTTCTTTTCCCTCTACAACCATTAGTAAAAATTGCTTGCATGAATTTACAATTCTTTTCATCTGCCCTGAGTTTATGAGAGTGTAATTATTTTTGAGTTTATGAGCTCTTACAATATATTCTATTCCATCTTTGGTGAGTTGATACTTATTTAAGCTCTATAGAAAATGGCTTTTCTATCATACAAGTAAGGACTTCCTAAAACAATACCACATATATCCAAGGGAATTATATCTAACTCAAGCTCATCTACAAATGTTGACCCAATAGCAAACCTAAGTTTACATTGTCTAGTCACTTGTAGCTTTGCTTTATCACATACCCAACCTAATGGATATGGCTTCTTGTGGGGTGTGGTTAGTAATCCCAACTTCTTTACAATTGCTTCATAAATCAATTTTACTTGTGAACCACTATCAAATAAAGTATCAATCTTTTGGTGCTTGGAAATAACTCTAATATGAAAAAGCTCATGCCTTTTCCTCTCATTTTCTTCATTATCAATAGTTTGTGCAAAATTACTAGTAGATGCTTCAGAATTTTTACCTTTGATACCTATAGATGTGACTGTTGTTTCATCACTTGAGTCTGACCCCAAATCTTTCTGAACAACAACAATAGTCTTCTTCTTCTTGCCATCGAACTTCTTGGGTTTCAGCTCTAGATGCAAAGACTAGCAATGTTCATCATCATGTCCATCCTTCTTGCAGTGAGTGCATGAAGGTTTGTTTTTCTGTACAGTGTTTGCCTTCCTCTCTTTCCATTTCTACTTCTTCGTTTCCTTGTTCTTGCTTGCAGTGGGTTTTGATGATCCCCCAGTCTCTGGGTTCACATTCTTGCCTCTAGCCTCTAGATGTGTAGCCTGCACGGATACCTCATCTATGCTAGTGGGGTTAAACATGAGAATGGTGTGCCTCAAATAGCTATGCAGACCACCTATATACTTCAACAAAGTTTCAGGTGAGTCTAGAGAAATGCCTAGAATTAAAGCTCTTTTTCTAAATTCCTGGGTATAGCTCTGGACACTTTGCCCCTTTAATTTGCGAAGAGTTTGCCAACTCATCATTACTTGATGCATATAAGCTAGTGGATAGAATTGTTTTTTATGGCAGAAACAAATTCACTCCAGGTAGAAAGAATTTTACCATGCTTCTTCAAATCAACTTGTGTCCTGCCTTCCCACCATACTAAGGCAGTTCCTCCAAGGCGAAGGCTGGCCAACTGAATCTTTCTCCTTTCTGAATTGATGTTCTGCACCCTACAATATACATCAATCTGTCTAATCCAGTTATCTAGCTTTTCTGCATTTAATTCTCCATCATATATTGGCAAATCAAATTTTACATCTAATTTAATCACAAAAGTCTTCTTCTTTTTCTTCCCATTAGGGCTAGGAGATGAGGATGATGGAGGAGATGATGGAGGAAGCTTTTCCCCTTTCCCTTTTCCCTCTGGGGCATCGAGAGAAGGTTATTATACTCCTTTGTCTTGCTTGAGAGCAAACGAGCTCCTTTCTATAGTAGTTAAAGGGGTAAAATGGAGTCGACCTATGCCTTTTGCAGGGAACTAACTTTTAATTTAAGGAAAATAAAATTCAAACATTCAATTTCATTGGAACAAAGTGCTTGTTAACGATAGACCATCTTTAATATTGTTTTAATTCAATTAGATGCCCTCAACGAAGTATTTTAACCATATAATGTTTGATTTGATTTTAATAAAAAAAATCATTTGACTTCTTTAGTCTTCAATTAATGACCTACTGAAGTCATCAAGCTCATGGGGACATTGAGTACATGATGGGGCTTTGATCTTCGGAAGGCCATATTTTTTGAATCGTAAAAAACTACGAAGCGTGTCATATATTGTTGGAATCGTTATGAGGAGGAGCATCAACTTATAGTTATGGAGGTAAATTTAGCGATCTTTATCATAACAATCTTCAACAAGTATGGGGCTAATTGGAGTTTTAAGGGCTTCTAGGGTTTTCTAGTCATTTGGAGCTTTAATAGTGCAAACTAGACAAATATTAAGAGCATTCAAGAATTGGCATCAATGACAACACCATTCAACACAAGAGTGACCTCACTCCTAAATAAGTATCGTTATATCTCACATTGGCCTGTTGCTCAACCATATCTACAAGTGTGTGAAACGAGAGAGGGAGAGGTGTCACCCCTAGGTTAACTGGATTGGTCCTTATCAAACCACATCTAAGATTGTGAATTGGGTCCCATAGGACTTGACCATGGGTGCGAGCATTCTCATTTGTTGATTAATAACTAAAACCAAGTTGGATGTGTGAGTTTAAATTGTGAACTTCAAAAACCAAACTTACTGAAATTGGTGTTGTCTGCTTGGCTTCTTAGGGGCATGCGAGGAGGGTGTTGTTGCTCTTCCAACACCAACAATATATCCCATAGAAGCCTAATAGAATTCAACCCTAGAGTGAATACCAAGAAAGTTAACTTGCCATGCAAGTTGGTGCCATGTGTGGTCTGAGAGGAGGAAACAACAAGGCTATGCTTACATTTCCATCCAAGACATAAAGTTTGCCTCAATGGAGTCCCAATGAAATCAAATTTGCTTAGCATTCGAGTGGAGTCCCAATGAAATCAAATTTGCTTAGCATTTGAGGTAGTGTTCAATTCTAGTTCCTAAAGTACAAAGAAGGATTTGATAAGAATAGAAATTGTTGTGGTTGCTCTGAATAAGGAGCTAAGTCTTCAGGATCACTATAAAAATCCCCGAGCATCATGTATAATCCCAATGTGACAACCATCAGCGGTTCTTCATTGAACGTGAAAGAATTGTTAGGATTGCAGTGGGGTGGCTCGTGCATGTGAATGGTATTGGCTTGCATTACATGCCTTAGAAGATCTCCCGAAATGCTTGTTCGCATGGGTGGTTGGTTATCACATTGAATGACAACATGCTTGCTAGGTGGCACCCTATGATGACTATTGTATTGTTATATGTAATTTAACATTCTTAGGGGGAGGGGTTTCCATGTCCCACAGGGTCATGGGATGGTGGGACGTTGGCAACACACTCAAACCTACCCCCAACTCCCCCCGCTTTGACCACCTTAGTCATCCCATTCAAGGAAATAACCTTCAAAAGGAGGACACGAGGGTGGAATTTGATCCACTTATGTGTGTATGGTTCATGAAACCATTTAATATGGTCTCTCTAGGTGCAGCCACACGTTCTACCTCAATGTGCCTCCATGGCTAGAGGGAATCCCTTGTGGAAATTGAACCTTGCCCAACGGTGAAAAACTCTTCACTTTCCACGATTGGATCCAATCCCTTTGGACTTACATACTTTACTAATTGACTTTATCTCCATGAGTTTTACATTTTTAAATTGATAAAATAATGCAAGTATATTAAATTGACATTATTTAAATTTGATTGGTTTATCCATTTTAATTTATTTTCATTTATTAAAATTCATTATTTTAATTGACATTATTTTTATTTGTATGATTAGTATGAATAGGAAGAGCAAAAGAGGGTGAGCAGGCTATGTCATGTTGTCTCTAGAGATGGCAAGTGAAGCCCTTAGACATGTGGCACAACATAATAGGGATATGCCAAGTCCACCAACAAGGCTTTTGATTATGCCCTCTTCAATATCTCTCAAATGAACCTTTTATTGATTAGGAACATTTTCTTAAATGAACCTTTTCGTGATTAGGAACTTTTTCTTGAAATCACTCCTTAAGGTAGAGAGGTTAGTGTCGAACTTATTTGGTTAGAAGTAAATCTTGTAGCCATATTCAATCTTTCTATCCACAATAGAAGTTTTCTCTACAAGAACTAATTCTATGAGAGGAAAAAATTGCTTGTGAATGCCTGATTTTCACTACAGTCTCCTCCAATATATCCTCACATGGTTGAAACCTAATCATCATAAGTGCTTTGATCCTTCCATTGGAGGAAATGAAAATAATATCTAATTTTCTAAACAACCCTCTAGTTGATTTCGGTTCTCACCTTTATCTTCAATTAATTCTAGTCGACAAGCATCTTAGTAACATTGGAGTACAACCTTTTCCCCTCACAATCTAAATTAGGTGAGTAATTAATGCAACTTCCATCAAAAGGTGTATTCCATTCTCATGGAGTTATATATTTTTCATGCATTAGACCTACACGATTGGTTGCTTGATCATTTCCTTTTTTGAAAAATGAATTATTGATCACTAGAAAAATTCTCATGCATATATAAGGGGCAAGGAAGGAAAATACGAGGTAGGAAAAACAAATACTTATTATTCATCTTCTACTTCATTATACAAGCTCATGAGATTCAATATGCTCATTCTTGTCATGTGTGTGTATTGTATCATTATGTTTCTCCCTAGTAGCCTCAATATTCATGGCGTTGAACATCCACAAATACGGGAATGATACATCTTCTCACAAAGCATTGTGGTATGATTATGGTGCTTTCAGGTGAGTTTTCCCATTTCATTTCATTATGATGCCTTTCCTTTGTACACTAGTTTTCTCCATGGTTCATAGTGTAGTTTAGTTTATGGAGTATGGTCATGGCCATTTTTTATTTTTTATTTCCTTTCCAAATCCTTGGATAAAGGCACCCAAAATCATACATGACATGACTTGCACTAGGCCTCAACATGTTATCAGTTTTTGTGGTCTCTAGATAGCTTGTTCAAATTTCTCGATATTCTTAAGATAAGCATCACATTACCAAATGTAGTCCTAAAAAATTCATCTGGCATGGTAAATATTACATACCAATATGTTGGAAATAATGAGAGGGGAGTTGAATCAATATTTATTTTCAATTGTTATTTTTTACCAGTTAGATCACTTATAATTAGAATACAAAATGAACAATGATAGAATAAATAATTTTATTAATCAGATATATTGAGTGCAATAATAGGGTAGGGCTCCAACCCTAGATGAAGACACCAATCTTCAATTTTCCAGGCTCCAACCTATATTATACCAAGCATTGAATTGGACTTCCCAAGGCTCCAACCTTGTCAATTTGGGGCACCAACCTCTAGGGCTCCAACCCTGTCTCTGGTAAAGGCTCCAACCTGGTCTCTTGAGCACTCCTATCCTCTAAGGCTCCAACCCTATCTTCCAAGGCACCAACCTTGTCTCTATGAGGCTCCAACCTCTAGGGCTCCAATCCTCAACTTCAATTCGGCAAGATGTGTTCAATTATTCTTCACAGCTCCCAATATCCTCTTCAATGAGCCATGTCTATCTTCATCAATGCCTCCTTCAAATCACTTCATCAAAGCTAACCTTGTCTTCTTAAAAGGTGTCACCACTGCTCTTCATATTACCCAAACTAGATCTCCAAGGTCACCTCATGATGACTTTCAATGCATCATGATCTCCAAGGTTAACTTCCAGATATTTTCACAAGGTCTTTAATATGTTGCCCCAAGAACTGAAGGCTTCTCCAAGGTGTGCTCCAAATATTCAAGAATGCTAAACAAAATTCCAAGAGATAGACTCCAAGGATGTCTTTCACAAATCTTTAACAATGATGGCTTCAGATTAAGGAAATTCCCACAAATGTCTTCAAGGCAACTTTCAAGATGTGATGCTAATGTTGCTTTAACAAGACTTCTTAAAGATACTTCAAAGTGTCACAAAGGTTGCTCAATAAATTATCCAGTAGTTTCCAAATACAATGATGAACAAGTTATGTCACAACCTTGTAGCTTACCAATCTTCAATGAACTTCCCCAACACATAAATTCAGCCCAAACATTATCGACAATAGGTCCTTTATAGTATGCTCCAACAAGAGATCAAAAATGTCTTCAACCATGGTTCACAACTTCAACGATGGTCTTCAAGGAGGTGATAACATATCTGCAAAAGTGATGTCTTCTTCAAAAAATGCTTCTAGAGCTACTACGATCATGCTTTAAGAGGTGTCACAAGTATGCTTCAACTAGATGTCGAAGGACTACTTCAACAAGTTTTTTAAAGTGTCTTTTATACCCGTGTCTTTCTTGTTGTTCTTTGGGCTAATAACCAACCCCAACAAAACCTAAACATAGCTCTATTTTAGGACAGAATAAGGTCTGCGACCTACTATCCTTCTCTGCCTGGACTACAGCTAATATGCAGGAGATAACCCTCTCCTAAACCATACAGAAACCTTCCTTCTTTCTGCTCAGAACTGTGGCTGCTTTCTTTGCTCAGAAATCGGACTATAGGAGGAGGAAAAATGTCCTTAATATAATGGATGTCCTTCTATAAAAATGGGGCTTTCTTACAGCTGTAAACTTGCCCTTAAAAATAGACTTAATCACCTTCGTCCTTCTCCTTATGAGCTCGACTGCCTTTCTAAGTTTATCTTTTCTCTTTGAAATCCTATGATTGTTTTCACCGAAAATTATGTACTAGAATGATGAATTCCGACATGTATTTATATTGATTTGAGTTTGAAATGAAGGGACACGTCTTTCTGGAGGGACGTCGACCTAGCTAGTTGATCATAGGTCGGTTAGGATTCAAAATAGGATATGTCAACTTAAAAATTAAATTTCTCTTAGACTATTGGGATTTAGGAGCTGAGTGAGGACTCATTGTGTTAGTGTCGGTCTTGAGCCCTCCATCGGTGATCAAAAGCTCTTTGCATATGCATAGGTAGGTGTCTCATCAGCATCAGTTTTGCATCCCGTTAGGCATGCCATAACACTGATGGAGGAGCTGGTCTTTGTTCCCTTCTTGGCTTTGCTGGATCATGTCATATCATTTGAATGAGCTTGTGTCACACTTTTTTTATTTTTGTCTTGAAATCCCAAGTCTAGGTCTAGGGTTTTGGTCAAAATCACTGCAAGGTCATGAGTCAAAGGTCTAATGGTCCCCAGCAAGCGGGAAGGAGGTATGTAAATATGTTCCATTGATATTTTTCATCAGCTACACCTCATTTATACCTTGGATTTAAAAACCCTGTTTTTAAACCCAAGGTCATGTGAAATTTGCAAAAATAAGGAAAATTTTCAAAATTCTTCCAAATGCCGGCAATAACCCTGGTTTCCTCACCAGAGTCCATCAGATAGTCAACCTGCAAAAAGAACGGAGTTAAAGCACTCAAAAGATCAAATTCACGCAAAGTGAACTTAAAACAGTGTTAAAGTGAATGTCAAAACATAAAACATTAGAAAGTGGGTTTGGTGATTTAATTTTTTTCAAATTTGGGCCTATAAAGACTAAATTTCCTTCTACATAGCCTCATTATGCATTTGAGAGCTTGCAAAACACAAGTGAGAGATCAAGAAGGCGATTTGCAGCAATTGGGTTCATTTTCAGGGGGCACGACCACTCAAACCAGGTGCGCGACCAGTTGGGCGGGGCGCGACCACTCAGAGCCATCTCTGCAGTGTGTTTTTCCAAGGGGCGCGACCACTCAGTAGGGGCGCGACCACTCAGAACAGAGGCGCGACCACTCGGCCTGTTTTGTCCAGAAACCCTCCAAATCGATCAAATCGCCCTCCTAAAGTGCCAAATCGATCGAGGTAGGCTCTAAATTCATGAAGGATGCTAATGAATGATGAAATAATGATGTGTCTAATGGTTTTATCATTTAGGATGGCAAGAGAATGGATTAATTTGGCTATTGCTAATGTAAGCATTTTGCTAGGGTTATGTGTTTTTTCAAGGTTTTAAGTCCCTCTTTTTCCCTCCTTGTTCCCTATGAAATTCAATTCACAAATGTTGTAATATATCTATCTCTTATTTCATTTGCACTAAATATTAAATTCCCATCCCAAATTCCTAAAACCCTATCCCTTCCCAAATCCCTTTACAAAACCCTAATGCTTCTACCCAAACCTTAATACCCTCCCCACAGCAAGCAAATTAAATGAACCAACAGCAAGAAAAACAAAAGAATAACAAAAAATATAAAAATGTTATGTAAAAAGAAAAAGAGCAATAATATGCCAAAATGACCAAATATGAACAAAAGAGATATTGCTGTGTATAGTCATTAAAAAAAAAAAGGGCATGCTGCTGTTGTATATCCATAGAAAAAACAAGAAAAATGCAGCTGTGTATATTTATAAAATGGACATATTGCTGTAGTTATTGTCTACAAAGAATATTGTTGTGTCTCCCCAAAACCGAGCCCTGTTTTCCTCTTTACTCCTTCCCTAAAATTCTGTTTCCCTTATGACAAGAAGAAGTCTTATTCCCCTATGATTAAATCCTAATAAAGTATTTCGTTGCAAATGATTTCCTAATGATGGAAGATGAGATGATGTATTTAATTTTGTGAATTATCCCTAAAAATCCTTGTTTTTATATATTTTCCCATTCCTTATTAAAAGTCCCTCCCCTAACATTTCCCTTATGATTTTTTCCCCTTGAAAACAGCATACTTCTCAGCATTTTGTAGGCAGAGGCAGCAGTTCAATTTATCCTTCGGTTTTCCCATCTTGCTCCAAAACCATGTCAGATACCGAGACTTATGAGCAAGGTGATGACCATTCATCATCTACAGAGGTGGAGGTACAGCAGAGGCCTCGTAAGGGGGGCAAAGGTGGTCATCATAGGAGACAGGAACCCACCTCTTTGGCAGAATTGCAGGCCTGTCCTTTGGCAATGAATGGTTTCCGTTATATGTCATGTTTTCAGTTCTGTGAGAGGCTTGCTCAGATTCAGCATCACAGGGAGTTGGCACGTTTATTTGTTTTACACCTTCATGATGGGCAGGTCACTCTTGCAGGGGTGAATTTTGTACTATCTCCGCGAGATGATTTCAGAGGCTACCGGGATACCGAATGTGGGTGAGGTGTGGCCCAAGCGCAAAATGCTAGATTTTGTTTATTTTGAGCCATATGTCAGGCCAGCATTTGTGAGTCACTTGTCAGGGGTCTTTCCTTTCAGATTCCTCCGGGCGGAGTATGCTCCAATCATGTGGCTTATCATGCAGTACTTTACATGCGAGGGAAGATTTTCACAGGTCTTCTCTTGTCACATTCGCATGTTGATGCACTTTACCCGAGTGAGGATGATGAACATCCCGGTTTTCTTCTTCCAGGACATTCAGAGGATGTCATCCGTGTTTCAGAGGCAGTCCCCAGCTCAACAGCATAGGAGTTTGTGCCATCATGGTCTCATTCATCTCGTTGTTTCTCATCAGTTGAGTCAGCAGGGCATTCCATGGGTAGACTTCATTTCTCATGAGGTCTTTACAACGCCACCACAACCACAGCTAGAGCCAGAGGCCATTCATGAGGAGGGAGGTCCGTCACACCAGCCCGAGGTTATTGTGCCGAGACATGTTGTTTCCCCACTGCAGTGTACATATCAGAGAGGTCATAGGACCTTGTTTGCAGCAGCTCGACGAGTATTTTCTCCACAGCAGGTGGAAGGGGTCTCGTCATCATCATCAGATCAGCGAGTGTTATCTCCACACCAGGTGGAAAGGGCCTCGTTGCCGACAGCAGCACAGGTAGCCGAGAGGGGAAAGCAGCCCATGATTGAGGAGAGAGTGTCAGGTGATCCGGTTATTGATCTTGACGCCGGTTCTCCTAGCACAGAGCTCAAGGATATCATCCGAGAGCAAAGCACCGAGATTCATTTGCTGCAAACACAATTATTGATGGCAAAATGGATAATCAAATATTTAGAGCAACGAAACAAACAACTTGAGGATGAGAAAGAGTTGGATGAGCTATGGAGGATTCGAAGTGATCGAGTCATCAACCGTAGGAGGCCCGGTGACTTGCTGCCCAAGGAGAGGGAATCCATGCTTATCCGGGTAAATACACACTTAGAGAGGCTATTGGCTAAGGCAAATCGAAACAACAAGTTGTTAAGGAACATGAAAAACCATTATTGGGCAAGGATGCATGTTTGCAAGGCCAAGATGAAAATGTTCCAAAGAAGGTTGTCCGAGGTCCGCAAGAGGAGGAAGAAGACCAACCCACTCCGTATCTTGGCTGAGGCCTCTCTCAATCACCATGGTACTCATTATCTTCCTCCTAGCAGCAAACCCAAGAGATTTTGAGAATTTTGAGGCATTTTTGGCATTTTTGGGAATTTTACAGGTTTTGGCCATTCGAGTGGTCTCACCCGTACGCGACCAGTCATGAGGACAGCTCAGAACGGGGAAAACTCTACATTTTTGGATTTTTCATGCAAAGATACACTTGCCTATGGAAGGGTTTCAAATTTTATGAAGATTTGGCACCCAAAAGCTCAAAATACAGGCAAATTTAGACTTGCTGCCCCTTTTTTGAGTTGCAGAAAGCAGCCTTGGGAGAAATGACTTTTGAGGGGTCAAATAAACTCCAAATTCAGAAATTCTAGTTGGGTTGGAAAGTAGACTTCCATACCTTTCCAACGAGCTATCCTGCACCTGATTTGGACACCGGGAAGGCCCTCAAACAGAGCTGCAAAGGGGCGACCACTCAAGATAGGGGCGCGACCACTCAGGCAAATTTGGTTTTGACCAGTTCGGCCAGCAAAACACTGTTTTCACCTTGGTTGACTTTTGGGCATGTAAATGATGGATTCTTGTGTAAATTTCATGGAATTAGATACTTTTACTCTTCTTGACCACTTCTAGAAGTCTCTTTGATGTAAATGGTAAATATTTAATGCATGGATAGGTTTCCTAAGTTTTAGAGGCAAGTTGTTTTGACTGCCTATTATCTAGTGATTAATTTAGAATTAGTTGAAACAGCTCCTAGAAAGCTGAGCTCGACCCCTAGAGGTGGGGAAAGGAGTTAGATCTTCTATATTATGCCTTCTCTTACTCATTTTCATGGTTGGACTCTAGAGGGAGAAGCTCTATTGTATATTTTACTTGTATCTCTGCAATTTGAGGAAAAGAAAGGCCAGGGTTTTGCAGACTTCATTGTGGATTCTTGTGGATTATTGTGTTGATGGTGTGTTTCCTACTTGTCATTGTAAGTGTGTTTATGTGTTCCATCTCTTATTCTATTGCTGCTAATTAAACAAAAGAAGTGATAAAGTTTGAATTCATGCATGCCATGCTCAGCTTTCAATTTTGCTTAATATTTATGTTTTCCACTGTCTAGAGAGGATTCAAATTCATTGTTTGCCCTCTTTAGCCTCTCTTCTTTCCTCCTTGATCACCCATCTCAGCTAAAGGCATCAGCACAAACTCCTACCTTGCCCCAAAGACCCACCTACAAAAACTGAGCTCAATCCCCACACCCTGAATTTCACTCCCTCCAATTGCCACCAAAAACTCCAAAAACTTTAAATCAACCCTCCTTATTAGTTTACTACCCTCAAATCAGTGTTTCTAATTGGTCAAATCATCCTATTGAAAAATCCACCGAGTTTGACCCGAGAGAGCCTTCTCATACCTCGTAGGGCTTGCTACGAGGTGAAATGGTTTGATGTAGCTTTGAGGTTTGTCTATCTCAGCCTAGGTGAAATCTCAAGTGCTAACATATTGGTGACCATACTGGGGAGAACAACTTTGTAATTTGCTCATTATGGTGTGATTTCTTAAGTCTTAGACGGAGTCTGAAGATACGCCAGGTAGCCTTCGAACACGCTCTTGTTTTACATCAGCGTTAGTAGATAAATGCTGCTTCAGTCGATTTCCGTGAGCTTTTGAAACCCTCACTTCATTGACAATTTATTCCCCGTATCATTATGGACTCTAAGCTTTGGATGATAGGCTAAGAGTTTTCATACGGCTGAGCGATTTTTCCCTTTCCTAGTCCATTCACGAAAACAAGCTGGCTACTGATTCAAGACCACTTGTTAGATCTAATTCATCGCCTGCTGTTATTAAATATTTTGAAGATCTTGATTTTGACGAAAGTTTTGAGTTGTCCTTGTTCAAAACCAAATCTGAAAGTGCACTTGATTCTTTAGTTCCAGACCCTGATTTTGTTGCTACCATCGAGTTTGAAAGACATAACAAATTGGTTGAAAATTTTATCTTAAGACATCTACAGACAAGGATCCACGCTACTACCCTCGCTGATTTTCTTGAGAATATCTCTGATCGCATTGGATCTACTATCACGGCTCACGAAGTATCTTTTCCTCCATTTGTTTCAGTTTCACCCATAATCACATATCCCGAATCAGCTGCTGGTTCTCCACCTTCTCCTCACACTCCTCCGACTCCCACAACTCCTCAAACTCCACCTCCCGTTATTATACTCCCTGTTCTCACACCTCCTCCTCCACATACCCGTCCTACTCCTCCTCCGAGAGCAATGGCTGCCCGGTTTGCTCCCCTTGTTCTTCCCCAAAATCTTCATGACATGCCAGCTGACTACCAAAGCAAAATACCCATGTTTGATGGCACTCCTCAAAGTGTTTCAGCGCAACAGCATATCGACAGAATGACCACATTTTTTGACCTATATGAGTTAGATGAAGAAGATGTTACCATGCGGTTGTTCGTGCAAACATTTGCAAGAGAAGTTCGGAAATGGTTCAGAGGGCTAGAAGCTGGTAGTATTGTCTCTTTGGAAGTACTTGAAAGGCAATTCTTGGACCGATGGGAAATACGAAAAGATCCGCTGCAAATCAATGCCGAATACAACAATCTCAAGCGAAATCCGGGTGAGTCGGTTCAGGACTATATAATCAGATTTAATTCAGTTTATAATGCTATCCCCGATGATTTGAAGCCATCAAGAAAATCTGCATTGCTTAAGTTCCCGGATGGTTTTGATCCGGAGATGGCCTACTCACTGCGGGACCGAGATCCTCCTACATTGGAGGAAATGCAGAAAATTGCAGTCAGCGTGGAGGCTAATTTGAATGACAAAAGGGCAAGAATGAAGGCTGAAAAGAAGGTCACAATCAAAGATGAGACAGCATCCACTTCTCAGGTCCTTCGTTCAGTTGAGGAGATGAGGAAGGCACTTCAAAATCTTAATCTTGGCAAACCGGAACTGCAAGTTCGAAACCCAAATTTCAGAGGTCAACAACAGCAGCCCCAATATAGAATCAAACAACGGGAAACACGAGCGCAAGAGGCAGCCGTGCAGCAGCCAATCCAACCTCCATTTAAGCAAAATTATGTCACTCAAGAATCAGATGATGAAGGTGAAGGTGTTGGTGAGGAAAATCATTTCTTCACTCCCGATGATCTACCCACATACATCACGGAGGAAGAAGAGCTGATAGGTAATGCATACACACCTCAAGATGAGCATTACATTTTATCTAATGATGTTGTACTTCAAGATGAGTCTGAAGATTATCAACGAGGTTACTTACACGCTTTATCAGCTAACCAAGGCCAGCAAAGGCAATTGAGAAACCGGACAATCCCCATAAATCCGATTCAAAAGAGAGCAGAAAACTTGGCAAAGAATGGTGCTGCTGTTACACAGAGAAAAGGCAAAGAAATCATGGATCCTTCATCAACTCAATCAGTTCCAGCACAGAAGATGGATCAGCCATCAAATGTACCCAAAGATAGAGCAGAAAAAAGAGACAATCCGGCAAAGGAAGGTGAAAAGAGTCAAGCATTCAGCATTGAGAATGAAGTTGCGAAATTGAAATTGTCCATTCCATTGACCGAGGTCGTGAAGAACAGTACATATCGAGCACAAATTTCCAAGATGTTCAACATTGATCCAATGTTAGATGCGGTCAACGTAGAAGATGATCAGCCGGAATTGATCTTT
>APFE030090535.1:5960-21086 GCA_000404065.3 Pinus taeda
TCTATCCAATACAGTAATATTGAATTCCTGTAAAAGTAAGAGCCATCTTGTAACTCTGCCATTAGTAACAGGTTTGTTCATTAAATATCTAATCGCAGAAAGATTAGTATGGATAAAAGTTTCATAGCCTATTATATAATGTGTAAACTTATTGATTGCATGAACAACAACTAAGAACTCTTTTTCAGCCACAGTATAATTCAACTCAGTGGGAGTTAAATTTTTACTGGTATAGTAAATGGCATAAGGAACTAAATCTTTTTGACCTAACACAGCCCCTAGAGCTGTATCTAAAGCATTTGTAGAAATATGGAAAGGAAGTTTCCAATTTGGACCTCTCAAGATGGGTGCTTTAGATATTCTTGTTTTCAAAGTTTCAAATACTGATTGATAATCAGGATCCCATTTGAATTCATAGTCTTTTGTAAGAAGTTTGAAGAGTGGAGATGCTATTTTACTGAAGTTTTCTATAAATCTTCTATAGTATCCAGTAAATCCTAGAAAACTTCTAATATCTCTTTGGTAATTTGGAATAGGCAACTTGGAGATGACTTCAACTTTTGATCTATCAACTTTAATCCCATCCCCTAAAATATGATGTCCTAAAACAATACCTTTGATAAAAATCATAAAGCATTTTTCATGGCTTAATGAAATGTTTGTTTCTTTACACCGTACAAGTACTTTTTCCAAATTTCCTAATGCTTCTTCAAATGAGTCACCATAAACTGTAAAGTCATCCATATAAACCTCTACACAATCATGAATTAGATTAGAAAAAATTCCTAGTACTGCCCTTTGGAATGTTGCGGGTGCATTACATAACCCAAAGGGAAGCACTCGATAGGCAAAAGTCCCCCATGGACAGGTAAATGTGGTCTTATCTTGACCCTCAGGTGCTACCTGAATTTGGTTATAACCACTAAAACCATCCAAAAATGAAAAGTACTTTTTGCCTACTAATGTATCTAATACTTGATCGATAAAAGGCAAAGGGAAATGATCCCTCAAAGTTTCTTTATTCAATTCCCTGTAATCAATGCATACCCTCCATTTACCATTTTTTTTAGGTACTATAACGAAAGGAGAAACCCATCGGCTATCTGAAATTGGATAAATGAAGATTACATTGAGTAGTTTCTAGAGCTCTTCTTTCACTATCTCCCTAAGATTTGGATTCATCCTTCTTTGAGGTTGTCTAATTGGTCTACTGTTTTCCTCAATATAGATATGATGGATGTAAGTCTTGGGATCAATACCTTTCATATCTGTATACTCCCATGCAAATGCAGTAGAATGTTTTTGCAAGATTTTGGTTAGTTCTTCTTATTGTGACTTTTCCAAATTTTTGTTGATATTCAATGTTTTCCCTGGAAAAATATCAATGGTAGAACTACCAAACTCTTCCATAGAGTAAAGAGGCATTTGTCTTGATGATAAATATTCAATGTTAGAATCCAATTGAAATTGTGTGGGGTCATATTCTGAAGATGTCTCAAAATTTTCTAATGTGTTCAGAATTTGACTATCCTCACTGATTTCAGAAATGGTAAAGACAGGTTGTATAGTGTCCTCATCATCGACCCATCCATTGTCTCCTACTTCTGTGATTACTTTTGCTGGAGGATACAAAATGAATTTCTTTGTCGAATTACCATTAGAAATGTACATATCCCCAGATCTACAACTAATGAAAGCATCATCTGTGGCTAGCCAAGGTCTTCTTAAGATAAGTGGGTGCCTTCCTAGATTACTCTTAGGAGTCAAAATCATAAAATCTACTGGATATTCCCAAGAATCGAAGGAGACTGAAATATCTTCTAATACACCATCTGGTTTGATAATTGATCTATATGCAAGTTGCAGTAAAGTAGGTGTAAAAAGAAGATTAGGAAGTTTTAGTTGTTCCATAGTCTGTCTACTCATAATGTTGATAGCAACCCCTAGGTCAATCAAAGTGTTTGGAATTTCTATCCCATTTATATTTGTCTTGACAATTGGACTACTTGGATCTACATACTTCTGCATGGTAATTTTTCCCATCATGATATCTGCAATTTTTCCTACCAGGTGGATTCTTCTTGTATCTCTTGGTTTCCTTCCTGGTCTTTTGAGACTCGACTCCTTTATTGTTTTTGCTAGAATAGGAATCTCTCCTCTAATGGCTTGTAGCAAGGGAATCTTGATACAGACATTTTTTAATTCATCTAGAAAATCATAGTTAGGCAACAAGATTTGTTTTTCCACCCCTTTATCAATTTGTAATCTTTCATGGAAAGGAGGTTTGGATGAAGATGCAGGTTGCTCAACTATAGGAGTTGTGGGGGTTAACTTTTCTTTCTCTTTTTGAATGTTTGAGTTTTGAAGAGATGCTTCCTCAGAACCTTTATTG
The DNA here is from genome assembly GCA_000404065.3 of Pinus taeda. NCBI lineage: Eukaryota > Viridiplantae > Streptophyta > Pinopsida > Pinales > Pinaceae > Pinus > Pinus taeda. Next base: position 8,353 of record APFE030090535.1, read on the forward strand.
ACTTTAAGGGAGTCCTCCTTAGAGGTGTCTTGCTCTTGAACATCTATAGAAGGTTTTTCTAAAACTCTACCATACCTGAGTTGTACATCATTGAGAGGAACAATCATATAGGTAGGAAATTGTTGTCCTTCTATCATGTAAGTATTCTGAGGATTTTTATTGTTAGGATTTGGCAATGGCTGAGCTAGAAGTTGATTGGTCTTCTGTTGAAATGGGAGCATGAGTTGAGGACTTGGATTTTGTTGAGGAGGTTGTTGTTGATGAAATGCTAATGAAAGTTGTGGACTTTGATTTGGAAGTTGTGGAGTTTGTTGAAAAGATGGAGGAAATTGATAAAATTGAGCAAATCTCCCATAAGGATTTTGCATACCTTGTACCCACGATTGATATGGATTTTGAGGTTGGGGCCAAGGTTGTTGCCAAGGATTCCAATTTGGTGGGGGTTGAAAATTCATAGGGTTGTTGAACCCTTGAGTTTGTTGCCCCTACCAAGGTCTTCTTGCAACGAAACAGAGAGATTCTACTGAATTTGGATCTTCTTGAAAGACATCTTTGAGTCCAGGAATTGAAGGACAATCCTTGGTCTCATGATTCTCTAAGAAAATCATACATGTTTCTACAATTTTTGCATCCAAGGGGCATTCCCTTAGAGCATGTTTCTTCCTACATTTCAGACAAAAGATGGCTAGAGCATCAGTTTCTGCTTTCTGCTTGTTTTGAATTTTAAGAGTGTCTAGTTGTTCACTAAGGCTCCCCAAGATATCAGTTTTGAATTCATCAAGCATATTGCCAATTTCTGCCCTACTTACTGACCCAGTTGCAGATTTGTTTGCCCTGATGAGAGAAGGATCTCTAGGCCCTTTTCCTGTCTTAGATTTTCCTCTCGAGAGATGGACACATAGTTCTACTATGTCATGAAGTGGAAGTTGAGAAATGTCTCTTTTCCCCATCATGTTTAAAATATCTATCCATTCATCTTTGATGGCCTTCAATAAAATGGCTTTCAATGTTTCCTCATCTAAGTTGCTCATCTTTGCTCTCTTTAAGTTGTACTGAAATCTTTCAAGTAAATCCTCCAAGTTCTCATCTTCTTTTTGTACCATTTTGAATACCTCATCCTTGTGATTGGTGGGCATGCAATCGTCCAGGTATCTATCCAAAAATGTTTGTTTCATATCATTCCAAGTCCTAATAGATTGGGTGACTAATCCCATGAACCATTCAAAGCGGCTCACTTCAAAGTTGAAGGAAACAGTTTGAGTTTTTGAGAGTCTTCCATATAATCATAGGTTTGGCACACGACTTCAAACTCAAACAGAAATGTTTCAGGATCCTCACTTCGCAATCCATAAAATTTGGGGAGGACATATGGTGAGATGTTTTTCATCGTTGTATGAGTTTCCTCATCAACTATAGGGAATCCAAACGAGTTGTGTCTCCTTCCCCTATTTCTTCCATTATTACTCCCCTCCACCATTGTTGCCTCCATTATTTCCTCCTCCCCTACCTCTACCTCTACCTTCGAATCCTTCTACTACTTCCTCTGTCATGATAGTTTCTTCAGAGTCCTCAGAGTCCTCTGGTTCTTCTATCAGGGGAGGATGAGAGGGAATTTCTTCCTTTTCTTCTTCAGGTGATTCTACTTCTTTAATTACAATATGCTCTCCTGTAGAAGTAAAGAAAGGGTCTTCTTCTAAATGAGATTTGGTAGATAGTGTAGGAGAATCCTCTAATTCAGCTGCTGCTCCTAGAATTCCAGGGATCTTAAGGCTAGGAGTAGATGGTGGTGAATCTTGTCTATGCCTTGAAAAAGATGGAGTTGTGAAAATCGAACTCTTGGCTCTAGCTATAAACCTTCCCCTAGAATCTCTTGGTCTATGCATGTCATTTTTTTTATTTTTAAGTTGGGCTAATAATTCTCTTTCTGGTCTTCCAGGTCACACTAGGTGCAAGAAGAGAGCATACTTAAGAAATTATTGAACCAATAAATCTCTTTTTTGATCCTCTAGATCACACTAGGTGCAAGAGGAGAGCATACTTCAAGAAGTTATCAATTTTTCCCTTCTTTTATTATTATATATTGTTTAAGAAATTGGCTACCTAGTTACACTTCCTTGAAAACGACGCCAAAATGATTGGTCAATTTAGTGTGTCCTAAATTGCTGCATTTAATTGTCAATCCGGGACTCGTAAGCTGACTAAGTGTGGCGCACTATATGTGCAAGATAACCGATCTCTTACTTTTTGTTGTTTTTAGTTTTTTTATTTGTTTTGGGGGTTTTTATCTTGGTTGACTTCCTAATGTGAGATGGAAATTCTAAAAGACAAGTATGGATATAAATGTTCAAGGCAATGATGTCCTTTACAATGATTTCCCAAACTTTAAACTTCAAAAGGGGTTTAAAACATGCAATGACAAAATTAATTCCTAAAAGAAAATGAAAATGTGCCACTATACTAGTCAAACAGGCAGTGAACTATTGATCATGAAACCCATTACCCTTGCTGCTGTCTAAATACAAAAGAAACTGTACTCAAAGAAATTCAAAAATTGCAAGCAAATAAAGCTAAAAGTCAAATTACATAAATTCATACTCTGACCCCTCGCCATTAGTATCGCTATGGCTTTTAGAGGTAATCATAAACAACTTGAGCAATCTGATATCTAATTTGCAGGAGAATAGGCTAATATCAAACTACACACTCATACTTCAATCCCTCACCATTAGTCTCGCTATGGCTTTCGGAGGTAACTGAAAATGACATGAGTAATTCAATAGCTAACTTGCAGAAAAATAAAATAATATCAAACTACACACTCATACTTCAATCCCTCAGGAGGTAACTGATAATGACATGAGTAATTTAATACCTAATCTAACTAATAAAGCAAATGTACAAAACTGAAATAAATAAAACAGTGCTGAGATTAAAAACTAAGAAAAATAAATCAGCAGAAGGACAAGACAGATTCCATGTCATTAGTCATCATAAAACTATGTGCAAGTGCCCGGGCTTCCTACTGTAATCTGGAACAAAGACACTGATCAGTTAACAGTAGTATAAAGCATGGAAAATTATGGACAGAAATAAAACGTTAATACCATAAGAAATGCAATATATACACATGAATAACTATGGCATAATGAACATAAGGAAATAAAGCATGAAACTATACAGCAATAAACAAAACCTTGGCATGTGCAGGGGCCCTCTGCACAGTCCTCGAGTAACAGCTATTAACCATGAATTGAGCTTTTAAACAGAGTCTTCTCATGTATTCAAAATACAGTCATAACACAGAAATAAAGTCACGGCATAGTGGGCTCGTTAACAGTCAAAATTACATTACAAAGCTAGCTAATATGCATATGAGAACGCATTATTTATAATAGAGGATGAAATAACTACTTTCCTACAATCTGCGCTAATAAAAGACACGTGAACAACCACGTCCAGGTATCTAGCATTATGGCTGCCGTGAAGATTAAATCTTTGGAGGGTGGATGTTGGATTCGGCTTATGGAGCAGTCCATAGGTGTTGATATGTCTCTTGAGATTGAGGAACGACCACGCAAGTCTTCACGTGGTGAAAAACAGAGTTTTGTCATCGTAGGACTCTTAGGTTGACCACCGCTTGACTACCTTTGACTATGGCCTCTTTTGATGAATTCGACTGAGCCAATAGGACTCGGTCCATGTCCACATTGTTTTCAACTTGCCCATGTGGCTTGATTTGCCTGAAGACACCTACAATATAGACTTTGACGAAACAGCTGCGGAAAGTTGAGTTGGCTGCGGAAAGTGACAAGATTCCGCAACTCATAAACAAAAATCTAGTTCAAATAACAACCCAAACACATAGTCAAGAAGCCACTTTAAATGCTCTTTTTTTAACTAATATGCAATGATACTGATGACTTGGGAGGTTCAGATGAATGGAAAGAAGCTAGAAAAAGGTGTAGGAAAAATGCAAGTTTGGGACTCAACACCACTTCCTCATATGTATTAGTTGTTCTATTATCCACAATGTGATTAACATTGTTTCTCTTCTCCGGGTCCTCATATGTAAAAAAAAATAACATACTACTATTAAAGGGGCCACCTATTGTATTGTTTTAAGCCTACTTATCATACTAAGTACATTATGGAAAACCCTAGTGACAACCTTACTATGGAAACCTATTTAGTAATGGGTAAGGTGCCACCAACCAAAAATCGAGTGGGTGAGTTCAGAGCAAGGTTCAAATTCCATACCTTATTTTTTTATAGATTTCCTATCATTTCCCCATATTCTTTTTCAATTATATGTTTCCATACTTGAATGCGAATCACTCAAATGTCACCATGTGAATCCTAATTGAATAAATCTAAAAGTATCATCCACAAACAAAGTATATAATTACTTATCAATCACTGAGATTTCTCCCCCACCATTAGATTCATTCATAATATGAATGGATACTGCAATGGAAAATAATTTGTGTGCTCTCCCACTACTCACTATTTCATCTATATTCATTCTGAAACAAGAAAACCGAGTATGAAATATGCCACTAGTTTATATAGGATATTCATTGGTCAATGTTGTAAACAAAATATCCCTGCCTTCTTAGCCTCATTCCCTTTGTAGAACACAATGATCAATTTTATATATGACATAACATCTAGCTTAACTATATGCCTTTCCATTTCCTCCCAAGACCCTTGATCATAATCATGCAAGTTATATGTTAAAGAGCCTGGCAAGAATTGTGTGCTAACTATTTCTGAAGCTCCCTTAGTCGAAGCTCAGTTTCCACACATCCACTACCCTTCATTGGCATTATGCACGTCAGCCTTCAAGTTTTCCAGGACTTCAAACATATGAAGCAACTGAAAGACCTTATGTGGCTCTCTTTGACTCACAACAATGGTTTCCCCAAATTGGATAACTGTACCCAAAAAGCCAAATAAATTACAGAACTCTGATTATAAAGCCAAAGCACAAGTGTCAAGGGACGGGTTCTAGTGGCATGTGGCCCTCATGCACAACCCTACCTTGCATGAGGACCAAGTGCCTATTTGTTTTTTGTTTTTTGTTTTACATTATATATCTATATCTATATAATATATATCTATCTATATATCTATATATATATAATATAAATATATTATATATATAAATATATAATATAATATAATTATATTGATTAAATTATATATATATGGAAAAAAAATCAAATTTATGGTATAATATAAAGCATAGAGAAAAATTGTCCAAAATCGAAGTATCGCTCATGTCATATAATTTTATTGTACCTTTATGAATTTAGATAAGTTAGATAAGGGATTTTTTAAAGTTAGATAGGTGTTTAGATTATTTCAATAAGTGTTTATATTATTTTTAATGGGATATCTTGTATTAAAGATAGATAAATAAAAAAATCATTAAATAAATTTAAATTATTAATAATTAATATTATAATCCTTATTAAAGATTTAACATGATAATCAAAGAATTTTAAAGGTTAATTAAATAATAATTAATCAACATTAAGGTTATTATATTAACTAATTAATTCAATTTACAAGAGGGGAAAATTTGATGCTAAGAAAACAAGCTTGTTAGTTGACTCATAAGGCTTCATAGTGCTCAATTAGCTAGAAATATGAGAGGATTTAATAGAACCATGAGGATCTACTTTGTATTAGTAATGGTCTTTTACAAGCATAGTAAAATGAAAACTCGCACTTATCATTTTATATATGTGTGTGAACCAACTAAGAGTTGACAAGTCCTAAGTTACGCTAATAAGTTTTGTGTCTCATGAAAATAATTGAACAATTTAGAATGGTGATGAAGTGAGGAAGTCGAGGTCAAGGAGGGTTGAAACAAGGAGCACCTCCTCTAAATAACCCACTTCCATCATCGGAGTTGGATCTCATCTTATGCTCACTAGAGGCAATTAATAAGAAATTAAGAGGGTGTCAAACAACTGAGGTGGAAGTAGAGAACCCTCCATTGGGGGTGGGCACCTTAAAGGATCAAGGGAATCTGATAGAGAAATTTCAACTGAGAAAATTACTAGGGAGCTCCAAAAGATTGTACTCCCAGAATTTGCTAGAGGACATGCCAACGAACGAGCAGAAGCCTGGTTGGAAGGAATGACAAGATGTTTTGCAAAAGAGAGTATATTTCCAAGTTGAATGCTAAGATAGCGATAAACTTATATATAGGTCCTTGAATTGGTGGGGAAACCTGGAGCAACAACTACACCTCACTCCTGACACAACCGCCTAGGAGTTATTTGAGGAAATATTCATGAAGAAGTACCTACCAACATATTATGAAGAACAACAAGTAGGATCCTTCCATGATATGGTACAAGGAAATTGCATGATATAATAATATGAGATTAGATTCATGGAATTGATTAAGTATGTCTCCTACATGGATACTGACATTAGGGGAATTTCGAAGTCTAAAATGGGCCTCTCAATATATATATATATATATATATATATAATATATATATATATATATAATATATATATATATATATATATTAATTGTAATTTTTGGCTTATCTCCTTGTATGTTTACTCAAATGTCAAGTGCAAACATCTGTTGGATGTAGAATTAAATTCCACATCAAACGAGTACCCACTCTTCATAGTTCTGAGTAGACCCACATCGAAAGAAGATTTAAAATACATTAAAAAAGTGTGTTGAAGATTATTTCCTCATGTATTTTCAATGTTTTTCGATGTGGGTTTACTCAAAAGTATGCAACATGGGTACTCGTTGGATATGGAATTTAATTATGCATCCACCATATGTTTACACTTAACATTTGAGTAAACCTACAAGGAGATAAGTCGAAAATACAATTAAATAATTAGTTTTCATCTTTTCCCTCTGAGGATGACATCATCATCTTGAATTCTATTGGTTCTTTAAATATATTTTTTTAGTACATTGTTTGTCTTGAGGCCCATTTTTTACCTCAAAATTCATCTAATGCCAATGACAGGAAGATCACTTCATTTATCAATTCAACCCTAATATTAGGGCAATGGTTCAGATGTGGAAATAATCCCCAGTTACAAAACATGCTGAACATGCTCACTTTGTAGAAGAGCACTTAGACTTGAAAGGGGGAAACTGAGTTATTTTCCCACAACAACCAAGATTTATGGGAAAGCCCCTTCGGACCTTCTCCAGGGGAGGAAGTTCAAGGTCACTACCATATTGAATTAGGGTTGTGCTCAGAATAGTGGAAATAGGGGTTTCAATGGCTACTAGTGCATCTTCACCAACAACTTAAGGTACGCATGCAAGTCGAGGTCAAATGCATGGAGCTACAAGTAGGGGAAAGGGTCTTAGGGGAAGGAGCTCTTTTCAAAGAGCCCCAAGAAATTCTATTTAGAGTGTACCACACATCCCTTGTTGGGGATGTGAGGGACCTCATTACTAATGTGAGTGACCTGAGTTAAAAACTAGTAACAACCATAGAGAAGTAAAAGTATTGATGGGAGGAACATGCAACCACCATCAGATCTATGTATTAGTTGATAACCACCAATATGAGCACCAATCCATTGTGGTAGAAAAGTTAGGTATGATAAACCATGTAAAATTTAAAATTTTGTTTGATTCTAGTGCTATAGATAATTTCATTTCACCAGTTGTAGAAAAATTTGGGTTGGCATCCTATGAGTACGATGACTTTAAACAAGTCAAAATGGATTCTGGGTAAAACAAGCAGTAGAATCTAGCTAGTGTTGACCAATATCGGGTAAACCTCAGGGTGTGTACAACTAAGTTGAATGCACATGTAATGTCATCAGGGATGTATGATGTAATCATCGGAATCGACTAGCTAGAAGGTCATTGCACTTTGGTAGATTGTTTAAAAAAGAAGGTGATTTGTTTAGATGGTGAAGCTAGGTCAATTGAGATTTGTCGTATCAAGAGAGGAGTGCCCTTACGATTCATCTCCATGATGAAGGTAAAACATTATATTTGGAAAGGATGTAAACTATGTGTAACCGAGGCTATACGTGACTAGAAAGGATCCTCCCTATTTCAACACCCAAATTTTTATCTTGATTTTAATTTATTTTTAATTTAATTAATAAATTATTTTTATCAAAAGTTGAAGATGTTTTCCCCAAAGAATTGTCAAGATTACCCCCTGCAAGGGAGATCAACTTCATAATTGACCTAAAACCTAGTGCAAAGAAAATATCTAAGACACCCTACAAGATGGTGGCTCTAGAACTTTGTGAGTTGCAAATGCAATTAAAAGAGCTACAAGGCTTGGGATTTACTAGACCTCGTATTTCACCTTGGGGTGCACCAATGGTTTTCGTTAAAAAGAAGGATGGTTCCTTAAGATTGTGCATATATTATAGGGAATTGAATTGAGCCACAATAAAGAATAGGTACCCGATACCTATAATAAATGACCTCTTCGACCAAATGAAGGGAGCAATGATTTTCTTGGAAATCGATCTATGATCAGGATACCGCCAATTGAGGATTAATGAAGGTGACATCCCAAAACTAACTTTTTGGACTCATTTTGGGAACCAAAAGTTCATAGTTGTGCCATTTGGTTTGACCAATGCACCAAAAAATTTCATGAGTCTCGTGAATGGCATGTACTAGAAGTATTTGGATCAATTTGTCCAATTCTTTTTGGACGACATTCTCATGTATTCTAAGAATGAAAAGAGAATGAATGGCATCTAAGGGTTGTGTTAACATGCTTAAGGGAAAATCAGTTGTATGGAAATATATCAAAATGTTCTTTCTTTTAGAAGAAAATTCATTTTCTCGGGCACATCATTTCAAGAGATGGGATTATAATTGACCTAGAAAAGGTAAAGGCCATAATAAATTGGCTTGTACCAAAAAATGCTCATCAGTTTCATAACTTCATGAAGCTAGTCAGTTATTATGAAATATTTGTGGAAAGGTTTTTGAAGATTGTGAAAACCATCACCAGATTACATGGAAAGGGGGTTAGGTATAAATGGAAAAATGAGTGTGACACTTCATTCACTGAACTAAATGGGTTACTAACCAATGCACCGATCCTTCGAGTGCCTGACACGGAGAAGGACTTCATTGTTTGCACAAATTCTTTGAAGCAAAGATTGGGAGCAATGCTGATGCAAGAAGGTGGAGTGATAGCTTATGCATCTAGGAAGTTGAAGAAACATGAATATTTTAATGCTACCCATGGATTAGAATTAGCAACAACAATGCTAGCTTTGAAACTATGGGGACACTACCTCGTTGAAATAATATTTGAGTTAAGAACTGATCATGAGAGCTTGAAGCACCTCTTCACTTAGAAGGATATGATTTCTAGGTAAAGGCAGTGCAGTGAATTCATGAGTGAGTGTGCTTTTGGGATTTTGTACATCAAGGGAAATAAGAACATGGTGGTTGATGCACTAAGCAGGAGGTCATGAGCCTTCTCCCTAGTACCCTTGAGGGTCCATTTGAGGGAGTGTGTGTTGGAGAAACTCTTTGAAGATAGTTGGTATCTAAATGTTACATCAGCACTCTAGAGTGGGAATAAGGTAGAACTACAGTTTGAGGGCTATGTCCTTGAACTAGATGAACTATTGAGATTTCAAGGGAGAATGGACATCCCTAAGGAAGGGGGTAAATCAAGAACCATCCTCGAAGAGTCACATAGAACACTCTATTGTGCACATCGTGGCGTGAAGAATATGTATGAAGACATGAATCAACTGTTCTATTGGGAAAGCATGACCCACATACTAGTCTAGTTTGTCGCCAAGTGTCTTGAATGTCAATGAGTGAAGGTTGATTATTGCCACCTAACAAGACTCCTACAACCACACGACATCCCTATGTCTAAATGGGAGGTCATTTCCATGGATTTCATTGTGGGCTTGTCGCTCACGTCACAAAGCAATAATGTTATATTTGTTGTGGTTGATAAATTGACCAAAAGTTCCCATTTCATCCCAGTGAGAGATACTTATAATGTCACTGATTTGGCATGAGTTTTTATAAGTGAAGTTATTCAGCTACATGGGTTACCCATAAAAGTCATTTCTGATAGAGACTCTTACTTTACATCTATAATTTGAACAAGTTTACAGTCAACATTCGGGACTCATTTGAACCTTAGCACTACATATCCTTCAAAAACAGATGGGAAGACCAAAAGAGTAAATTAGGTTATGGAAGGTATGCCATGGATAATCATACTCAATGGGAAAGGTACTTAACATTGGTAGGTTTTCCCTATAATAATAGTTACAACAGTTCAATTGAGATGCCTCCTTATCAAACTATATATGGGAGGCCATGCAGGATGTCATTGAGTTGGGAAAGGTTGGAGGACATAGTTATAATCAAGTTGTAATAGGTTAAAAAAATGGAGGAATAGGTAAGGCAGATTCGACAAAGGTTAAAAGAAGAAAAAGATAGAAAAAAGAGCTATGTTGATGCTTAAAGGATTGGTCAAAGTTATGAAGTGGAAGACCAAGTTTTTATTTGTATCTTACCTAAAAAAAGAAACATTCTGTTTGGGAAAGGGATGAAATTGTCACCTTGATTTATAGGACCTTCTAGAATCAAAGAGAAAATTGAACCAATTGCTTATAATCTTGTACAACCACCTCGTTTCCATAAAACGCATGATGTTTTTCATGTATATATTTTATGACATTATGTATTTGATGAATCTCACAATCTTTATTGGATGGAATTTCAAGTCTCAGACATGGGAACCATAATGGTCGAATCGTTACACAAATTGGACTGTAGGCTTCAACAATTCAGGCATCACTTGGTGGACTAGGTGAAGGTCTAATGGGATAAGTATAACAGAGGATCTGCTACATGGGAGAATTCAAAGACTATATGTCGCGGCTATCCTCACGTTTTGACCATTTGTGGTGCCCATTTTGATCTAGATAGCTACCTATGTTGTGGCCCTATTTGTATTTTCATGTTGTTTTATTTATGAATGCTATGTAATATTGATGCATTTTAGTTGGATAGATGAACTTACTTATATCAAACACTTGATGGATTATGTTTTGTTGATTAAAGAATTTGATATATGACTTATTTGAGTTATAATTTATTTGATGTATGTCTTGTTTGATTATGATATATCTCGTGTATGACTTATCAAAGTTATGTTTTATTTGATGCAAGATTTAATTCCAACATACTAATGATTGGAAGGGACTATGTGATAGCAAAAATCCACATTATTGGATGGGGGATGTCGAGACGTATAATGAGGAATGGTATGATGTACATTGTTCTATTACATTTCATATCTACTTGATATGCACTATTATGACATGGGTAAAGTGAAAATTACAGGTGACATGAATGGCTGACTAGATTATTTGACGACAAGTATCCAACAAGTGTCATAGTATGGTCCATATTTGGGTGTTGAACCTACTTCTTTGAGGAGGGGTGGAGGAATTTCCCATCATGTAACCTCCAATATTGGAATCGTGGGATGCCAGTGATGGACTCATTCCATTAGATGTGTGATGATGATTTACAGTTTCTTGCTGGGGAAGTTGGGTTGATATAGTTGATGCTTCTGCCATCTTGGTTTTATTAATGGTTAGATTGATATAGTTGATTCCATAGTATATTGTAGCAGAGGATGGATAAGATGGGAGTAGAAGTAGGTTAGAGAGGATAGGAGGTTAGAGGTTAACTGGAGACTCTATATGGAAAGTGCCATCTTTGCTTCAATTACTTAATTTGACTACTATATCTCTCTCTTTGTTTTTTTATGACTTATTGTCATATTACTTCTAGACTGCTTGTATCCTTTTGACTCTAACTTTTGGGAGAAGTTTCTTTGAATGAATGGTGTATGTAATGGCCTTACCTAATCATATTATCTTACATTATTTTATTAGCATACCTTTTGATTGATTATTTTTTTTATGCTTGTTTCCTATAAGTATTATTAGTATATGTATGTGGTATGTATATTATAGCTACATACCCACACCTCGCATGAATGCGCTAGTATTCTAAAGGTTAACATGTTATATGATTAAATAAATGGTTAAGCTTGATTAATGGTTAATCTTGACTAATGTTTAATTCACCTTAAAATATTGGATTATAATTATTAAGTTATAGTTGAATATGCTTATTAATATTAAATTGATTAGATTCTTGTGAATATGCAAGATTTACTTATATGACTTTTTATATTTATTTATTACTTCATTTTCAAATTTTGACTAATTGTCTCCTTAAATTTATTTCAAGATGTTTTTTTTTTTGCTAATTGGTGTGAGTCCTTAAATGAATGCATGCTTAACGATTGGCTTGAGAAATCATGATCCAGGGGCATCTAAGTCATCAAAATCACCTAAGGATTGCACCTAGCCTGGGCCACACTAGCCTTTAACATGGCTAGATTTTTTGGGGAGTTTCGAATTGGAGATCTTCACATCATAGAGTGCCTTATAAGTACACCATATCACCATCTATTCTACGCCCCATGGGCCTCATTATTAAATGTTATTATTTTATTATTTCATCCAAAGTTTGATTAGTTGTCTCCTCAAATTTAATTTTAGATAAGGCATAGGGGGGAGAAGTTATGAGGTGGAAGTGACAATGACGAGAGTGGTTGAGGTGGATGAGTGGGTGGGGAAGAGTGGCATAAGGGGAAGGAGAAAAAAGGTGGTTGATCTTTGTTTCTTCT
>APFE030090538.1:0-12713 GCA_000404065.3 Pinus taeda
ATTTGTATCTCCACTTTTAAAAATAGGGATAACGAGGCTCTCAGTCCAAGGTTTAGGGAACCCTTGCTTAACAGCTTGATTGAAAAGCTTGTGTATGTGGGGGATGAGGACAAGGCCTCCAATTTTTAAGATTTCTGCTTGGTAACCTTCAATGTCCTTAGCTTTCCCATTCGCGAGGCGATTAACCCGAAACTTAATGTCTTCTAAAGAGAAGACTTCTTTCGTTGTGAGCAGGGTATCCAAATTATCCGTGACATTAGGAGATTCATAAAGCTTTTTAAGATAAGAATTCCAATCATGAAGAGCAATTTTATTATTATCCTTAGTCTTCCTAGTCAGAATCTGCCTCCAAAATTTCTTAGGAGCTACCTTAGAGAGTTGTAAGAGATACTCCTGTCTTTAACGAGTGTACTGCCTCTTTTTCCTTTTAGTTAGGGCTTTGTATATTCTTATCTTGTCCATTTTAAGAGAATCATCAACAGCTTCCTTAATTGCTCTCCTCGCATTTTTACAATCTTTGTCATACCAAGGATTGGTTTTGCTATTTCTTTTATTATTTGAGACTTCAATTGAGAACTTTTTAATAGAATATGAGAGGGTTGTAGTAAAATTATGATATAGGTCTTCTATGTTATCTATACTAGATAGAGGAGGCAAATTAGTTTTTAATTCATTTAGAAAGAGGTCCTTTTTATTTTTATCAAATATTAAGTTCTTTTGGTTGTAAGTATTGTTTTCTATGGGAACTCTATGCATGACAAAGTTGAGGGTTATAAGTAAAGGCCTATGATCGAAGTCAGGCTCGTGGTCGTTCATACAAATTTTATGCCATCATTAGCATTATTGTGATCAATTTAGAATTCAGTATTATACCCTTTAATTGGTGTTAATACCAATTTTAAATAATATCTAAATCCTAATAATTAGCTAAATATAGCATAATATATATTATAGTAATTATAGTAATTATAATTATTATAACCTAAATTACAATCACTTACAATTACTCACAATTACTCCTAAGGTCTGGTAAGATGGTAACCGAAAAATAATCTGGAGTTAACAATTTTTTTTTTCGATCCTTAAAATTTCTGTTTTCCAGACATTATAACATATTCCGGCTTTCAATTATTGGTCTACGATTACCATACAATGAATAAAAGTGAACGCTTTCGAGCCTTTATGGAGGAGATTTGTGTTGGTATTTCTTCAAACAGTTTGGTGACACACTTCATCAACACGTCAGATTTGCAAGATCATAAGCTCATATTGAAAATAAAGCCTTGTGCTTAGTGAAATTTGATTTTCAGGCATCTTAAAGAAACGAGGAACAAAATAAAATAAGAATGTGATGCATATGAGGAAATTCACAGATGTATTTCATCAAACATTTAACCTGCAAATCTCCATTTCAATACTTGTATCTCAATGCCATTATTAATATTGCAGCAATTGCATATTAAGTGTCCTGGGTTAAGTTGTTTCATCTTACTTTTCTGTTTGAAGATTTTGAAATAACTCTGGACCATAACCGACTGCAGATTTAGATTATCGTTTTAACCAGAAAGGCAACAATTACCTTTACAGTTCATCTAGCAAATCTATTTTTATTGTTTCATAAAAATTTAAAAGCTGGGATCGCCGCATGGTAGAAGATGAGTACTGTACCTCACAATTAAATGAGAAATTGTGAAAGGGTAACGTTTGACTTCAAAGGAAAAAAAAATTATTTAAATGCCAGCGATGTCTGAACGAATTCAATGCTTATACTCTGAATTAAACTGCAATTCTTACATAAGGGTGCTCTGATGCCAATTGATGGATTTACTTTGTGGGTTTTCCTAATTACTTTAAACCCTAACCAAGATCTACTCCTCTGTAAGAAATTAAAATTAATGCATAGCGGAACTTACTTTCCATCTTCAAAGGCCTCCGTATGCTATCAATCAGACAACTTCCAAGACTCTGGGTTGATACACTCCTGGTCTTGACTTGAGTTATTGGCTCTTGAGTCCTTCCAAGAACTTGCAATCCTTTTCTCTGGCTATCCTAAATATTATGACAGAGTATCTAGTCTTCAATGGAGCAGACAATTTTTCTGGGTTGATTGCAAGCCTTGGAGACTCAGCCCTTTTATAGCAGTGCAAAACCCTCATCCTAGGGCAGCCGAAATTTAGCTAATAATTGGGAAACAAGTCTGTCAAGAAATCTGGAATTTCGGATTTCATCAGATCTCGAAATCAGGAACTTTCCAGAAAAACTGAAATAAATCAGAATAGATTCTGATTTCCTTATTTAGCTCAAATTTATTACTGCTATTATTTTAATCAACTATAATCGGTCCATTAACAATTATAATTGTTTAACATCATTCTATATGTATTCATATCCAAATCCTTATTTAAATACGTATAATGCCATGAATTAATTAATCACATTATTTGGCATATTTTAATCATCACATAAATGCAATCTTGCGATAGTATTTGATATCATAATCATAATGCACGTATGTCCAACTTAATTATTGTAATTAGACGTCTCTAAATCCAACAGCAAGGGCTTGTGTAGAAGCACACTAGGATCCAAAAACAAAGATGACGGTAAAGTTAATGCATCAAGGTTACCGAAAGGCATAGCTAAGTGTTTAACAATGTAGTAAAACAAACCCACGAGCCGCTCACGCCCAACCACAAGGAGGAACTCTTGTTGCCGCTGCTTGTGCTGCACGTTCTTCCTGAAACTTAGCTTCCTGAAACACCTGAAACATTTGCTAACATGCGCCAGTGTTAGAAAAATGTGTTTGCTAACCTGAATCTGCAATGTGTTCGCTAACCTGAATAAAGATAGAGGGTGGTGGAATGAAGACATGTCCATGTCGACAGCTGTAAACAATCGTGTCAGTGAATGATAAGGGTGTTGCGTTCTTAAGATAAATTAAGTTGCCCACACTAAACTAATATCGGGGCAAGTGATGCGGGCAATAAGAGGGTAAATAGAAAACTTTGGCTAAATTTTTTTTGCAGAAAAACTGCCCAGCGTAAACTTTGGTTAAAGAGTAAATAACCGGTACGAAATTACGATCAACGCATCAATTAATAGCCAATCAACTGCGGATCGAAAGCTAATAGTCCCAAGCAAGAACTAATCAGACATTGAAAATTTCAATAAAAATACTTTTATATATATTTATATTATATATTTTTTTTTTTTTTTTTTTTATTATTTTTTAATATTTACATAACCTCCTTCAATAACTTAATAAATAAGACAATTTTTTTAATGAAAATTTTCAATAAAATACTTATGGTATATAGTTTTTTTTTTATTATTATTATTATAAAAAATGACTTGTTTACGTAATCTCCCTTAATAACTTAATAAGAAAAGGTCATTTATAAAGCGGCGACTCTATACTTAGAGATAAAGTTACCATGATTTTTTAAGTAAGAAAGGGTCATTTATAAAGATTACAATGTTGGGTGCCTCTATACTTAGAGATGAAGTTACCGTGATTTTTTAAGTAAGAAAGGGTCATTTATAAAGATACAATGTTGGGTGTCTCTAGAGATAAAATTACCAATCAAGAAAAATAAAATTTTAGTGGTTTTTATCCATGTTTACACCATCCATGCAGTGACTCATCAAGTGAGACCAGGACATTCATAAAGATTACAATATTGGGTATGGATAAAGTTATCAAGAGATTCCGCTTGGAGTGTTTGTATTAAATAAATAAATAATTTATTTCTCGTTTAATTTAAAGAACATTTTCTCTTTTTGAAATTTTTTTAAAAATAAGGATATATATTTTATAATTTAAAAAATAATATTTATAGATAATACCTATCTATATTGTAATTTAATAAAAAAATTCACAAAAGACTGTAAACTAAAAATAATATATCTATAACTTAAAAATTTTATTAAAATATATTTAAAAATAATATATCTATAACTTAAAAGTTTTATAAAATATATTTCAAATATATTATAATTTTTAATTAAAAATTAAATTAACATAAAAGTATATTTATGTTTTTTTATTTATCAAAACAAATTCTCTTACATATTATCAAATGCTAAATATAACTTTCCACGAAAAAGTAATAATAATTATATTAATGATTTAATTCGAACAATTTATTTAAAAAATTCTTTTTTAGTAACCTTTAATACCAAATTCCTGGATATGATGTTTCACTTGAGAAAAGATGGGGTTCCTTTTTAGTAACATTTAATACCAAATCTTTGGATATATAATGTTTCACATCTGAAAATATAGGGGCTAACTGCCGCCATCCCTCTTTGCCACATGATCGAGGGACATGGTAACATGTTCCCTTAATGGTTTTGTTGTGATATTTGAACACACCAATGCCCCCATACCATTATCCGACACCTAGTACATGTATTACCTCCCCTACAACTTTGAAACTCAATGAGGCCTCTCAGCGTAGCAATAGATCCTCTGAATTATTCATTTGCTCTAGCTACTTTGTGTGACTAGTCTTTCACTATAACCATGGATGAATTCTTTAATTTCCAAATCGATGACCATCACTCACATCACATCTAATAGTAACTTTAGGTAGCAACATCTAATAGTAACTTTAGGTAGCAAGGCATCTAGCCAAGTAGTGTGCAACTCTCTATTAAAAAAAATTGAAAATTTTAATAATAATTTTGTCAATGTTTTAATCTTATTTTTTTAAATTTCCTATTTAGTAACATTTAATACCATATCCTTAAATGGTATGCTTCACACGAGAAAAGGTGGGGGCCAAGCTACCACTGTCCCACTTGGCCACATGACAGAGGGACATAGTAACATGTCCCCTTAATGTGTTTTCCATGATATTTGAACATGCCACAACGGATGACCCCATGCCACCATTCAACACCTAGTACATGGATTACCTCCCCTGCAACTTTGGACTTCGATAGGTCTCCTTAGCTTGGAAACAAATATTCCCACTTATTCATTTGCTCTGCTTGCTTAGTATGATTGGTCTTTCACTGCAATCATTAATGTCTGCCTTAATTTCTAGGCCAATGACCATCACTCACATCACATCTAACAACAAATTCAAGCAACAACACATCCATCCAAGCATTATGCAACTCTATGTTATAACACCAACTCTTGGAACAAGGTGGAATTTCTTACTGCGGTATTGGGGCATAAAAACCGTACTCATTTTTTCTCAAAATCATACACTAGTCCACAACAAGCCTGCTATGCTCTTTCCACCATTGGATTCTATTCACCTAAGGCCTCTTTAAAATTTCAGTTGGGAAATCCAATTCATTGACAAGCCATACTCTGTTTCTCTAACGTAATCCATCCGTAGCACAAGGCTACAGTCATGGGGGCTTCACTGGGGGAGCAATACCATACCACGTGGGTTCATATTGGGTGATATTTATTGAGGAAAAAATGACATAATATATTGGGTGATATATAGAGGGTAGAGGGTTTTTATATTGGCTGGTATAAAAAATGGAGCCCAAAGTTAATGAAAAAAATATAAAGGGGTATAAAAAATGTTGATGAAAAAATGGATACCTCCAATATCTAGTGAAAGTAGGGGTTTTTAAATTAGGAAGGTCTATTGGTTTCATATTGGTAGGAAGTAAACAATGTGTTTTTAGAGGTATTTTCCAATATATAGTCAAATTAAGGGCATAGTTTAATATGCCACGAATGCATGCGATATGTCTAAGGTTCATTTAGTGAAGCCCTAGTCGCTATAGTTAGTGTGAATGGTTGTCTTTGAATTTTGGGACTAGCAGTACCTTGTGTTTTTGGGTTAGAAATTGTATTATAGTGTAGTTACAATTTCTCTCCTCTTTAGTCTCACCACACTTCCTCTCAGGGTGGTCATCCCTCTTTCTTGCTTAAGCTATTCTATTAACCTTTTCCCTGACTTGGTTTCCATTCTCCTTACTACTGGGTTACTGGATTTTGTCTCTTTCACATCTTTTTTTTTCTTCTAGCATGTTTTGGTTTTAGAGAATCCAAGAAACACAAGTATATGGGGGGTTGTATTTCTTCCGTCTTCTCTAATCCCTATGGATTCATATTCTTTATAGTTCTCTTTCAAGACTTCCCTTTCAACTTGGGTGTTTCTTTAGATAGTCCATCAATGTTTAGCGCACTCTCCTTCTAGCCATGTCTCATTTTTAATGATTCTCCCCTCATTTTATGGAATAGTGTCTCTCCTTGTGCAGCAAGAATGCCCTACTAGTGAGCTCGTGTTCATCTTCGGGAAGCGTATTATTAGAAGTATGGAGATTAGGGATGTGCATGGGACTAACTCAAAGATGAAGGTTTGGAAGTACAATTTTGGTAACTCACACCTCCTCCAATACGAGTAGAGCTCTCATAGG
Organism: Pinus taeda; assembly: GCA_000404065.3. Lineage (NCBI taxonomy): Eukaryota > Viridiplantae > Streptophyta > Pinopsida > Pinales > Pinaceae > Pinus > Pinus taeda. The sequence goes on from APFE030090538.1 coordinate 6,394, forward strand.
TTGTGAGGGAGATTTCCAATCAAGGACGCCTTCTCTCGAATACATAGGTTTTGGCTAACATGGTTGATTGGGAGCTTGATGCAAGTCATATGCGAGGATGATATAAAGATATATTTACATTGTGGACATCTACTATCACATGAAATATTTGTTGGGAAAACTCTTATTGGACAACCATGAAAGTCAAGAGGACCGCCTCCTCTCTATGGAACACTTAAATTATGTGATATCCCATGACATGAGTTTTTTATTTAATTAATTGTATATATGTGTTTCCTTTTTGGAATGTTTAAAGTTTGAATGACATATGAACAATTTAATTATCAATATTTTATTACTGATATGAATGATCGTAAATATTTCTTTAAGATGTTTATAATAAATAAAAAGGTTTAGAAAATTAATGTTGGAATACATTTGGTTGAAAGAGATGAGGCTGCAAATTGATGGTGAATTTTAATTACCCAATAATAAGTCCTAGGCATATAATATGGATGATTATATTTATTGTGAAATTATGGAATTGACCAATTAATTGTTTCCTTAAAATACATGATGTTGTCTTTGGGAGTGGGAAGCAAAATCTTAGTAATGAGCTAGTAACTACCTGCCACTTGTTAGTGAGGTGGATGTAGTTACACACTACCAAAATTAGTGGTAGATAGGTAATGGAGGGAATTACTTTGTTTTCTGTCTTCTTTCTAGAGAGACTAATGCTATCTTGGGAGAGATTAGACAATAACAAGTGAATAGGAAAAGCAAAAGTGTATTTGTAGGTCTATGCTTGGGGTGACTTTTGGGAGAGGTATCACAGTTGGGTGGAGACAAGTATTCAAATTTATTTTCCAGACCACCAATTCAAGTTGATATTCTTACCTACTCTTTATTTTAGAAAAGTAAAAAATATAACTGTGCTATGCTTATAAGCTTGTCTATTTTGTGCACTGCTAAAAATGAAGACAAAATGAAAGATTTAGAATAATTGTTCTTTAACTTTTTTATTGCTAAAATATTTTGAAGAAATAGATAAAAAACAATAAAGATATGGAGAGGAAATTTCATGAAATATTTCTATGTTACATATAATGTCGATTGAGGTGTTACGACTATAAAACACATATAAAATAATAGAATTTTAATTTGACACTATATTCCTTCCTTTATAATGAAATAAATCCAATGTAATTAGGAATTAATGTTTATATGCATTAATAACCAAATTTGACATACTCCAGTCAAGTTATGAACAGAGGTTTTCCTATCTATGAAGATAAAGATAAAACATAAGTACCACTGTATTGTAACTTAAACTCTTCTATTAAGATATTATCTATTTATATATATAGGGTAAATATATTTAATATTAGAATTCAAAGAACGAGTGTGACCAGAAGTTGTAAATAAGTAAAACATAAACATTGTATTCATGATACTAAGCATATAAATAAGACATATGATAATACAGTTAGAAAAAAAGAAGAAGCATATTAATCAAAATTAGTTTTTAAGGAAACAACTATTAAGTTAACACTAATTGAAAATATTGTAACCAAGTAACGCTTGAAAATGGAATATACTAATATACAAAGAGAATGTTTTAAGCAAATTTGTTTCAATAATTATCATTAAAAATGAATACATATAAATTTATCACATGGAAGAAATGTATTATATAAATAAGACATATGACAATACAGTTAGAAAAAAAGAAGAAGCATATTAATCAAAATTAGTTTTTAAGGAAACAACTATTAAGTTAACACTAATTGAAAATATTGTAACCAAGTAAGGCTTGAAAATATTGTAACCAAGTGAGGCTAATAGGGAATCTACTAGTATACAAAGAGAGAATGTTTTAAGCAAATTTGTTTCAATAATTATCATTAAAAATGAATGCATATAAATTTATCACATGGAAGAAATGTTAAATAGCAACTAGGGTTGAAAACATTGACGCTAATATAATTTACATTCATGGAAAATGTCATAGATAAATAAAAAATACATGTGCAAGAGCTTGGAGATTACATTCTTCTAAAGGACTGGAAGTGTAAGACCATAAATACACTCAAAAAATTTATAAAATTCGTGTAATAGAACTCTGGCAACAAATTCATGGACATAGAAACCAGGTATAGGAGCATCTGACCTGGTAAAAGAACCCACTCAAAAAATTTATAAAATTCGTGTAATAGAACTCTAGCAACAAATTCATGGACACAGAAACCAGGTATAGGAGCATCTGACTTGGTAAAAGAACCCATTGTCCTGTTACTTGGAGAAGGAAAAAACTCGAACTGGAAATATTAAAGGAAAGAGAAAACCCATTGCATATGAAGAAGAAGTACCTGCAAAGGTAGACAAACATATAAACACTAATTTTGATAGTCAAGTATAATAATGGTGAAAATTAAGAATAATACTAGTATAAAAAAGAAATTAAAAATAATTGGTTTCCATAGTAGATTTCAATTCTCGAAATTCTCCAATTGTAATTGTGAAAATATTAAAAAAATAAATGAGTACAAGTAAGGAAAAACTTCTAATTCGATAGAAGAAGACAATGTACAAATATATTGAATTTGTAAAAATTAATCATCTGTGAAAATAATTATAAATGAAATGATTACAATTCCATTGTAAAACAATGTAAACTTTGAAATGACAACTATAAACTCAAAACTAGAACTCTAGTAAAAAAAAACCCCAAAAAAAACATGAAATCAACCTAGAAATGAAAAATGTTGATGTTGGAATAACGATTTTTTTCAACATTTTTAAAAAATGCTAGTAAAAACCAATAAAAACCATTTTTTTTGTGCAAAAAACACCACGAAAACAAAAAAGTGTTGATATTGTAATAATGTTTTTTTTTGAGGTAAACATTTTTTCGCATTATGTTAAGGATAAAATGTTAAGACTCAGAAAACCCTTAATTTTTTTTTACAAATTTTTAACCATGGAATTAAAACCAAATATCATGACTACAGAAAACCTTAAGTTTTCAATATATTTCAACCACAACTATGAATATTTAAAAAAAAATGAGTACTTGAATGAAAGAGTGATTATATGGGGGAGATGAAAGAGATGGAGATGGAGTCAGGGGTTTTAGATCGGGATCCGTCGTAATTTTGGGTTTATTCAGATTCCTGAAGCAAAAAATTATATTCAGCTATTGTAATGGTACCTCGCGACATCTGCTAGCCCATATGCCTATGATGTTACTTTTTTTGTTGTTGAAAAACTGTCATGGTTAATACCTCCTCTTCATCGTCTTAGCCTTCCCTTCCCCTCCCTAATTGCTACCATTCTAGTTTATAAAACGACGGGCTCCCCAACACTCTGAAGGCAGTTAGTGCATTTTCTTAGTGACATTTATGGAGGACTTAGTTGATTATTCAGTGGACCCTTTGGAGGGGGTCTCTATTTGGACACATCCTCATTCAAACTGCATAGGTGTCTTCTCCCTTGGATGTGAACTTTTCGATGCCATTGAAGTGCTGCTATTAATCTTAGGATCTAAGAGCTCAGTTATTACCCTCTTGGAGGTTAGCCCTACCCTACCAGACCTCACGTCACAACATCTATCACCTTCCACTCTATAATTTGTGGAACATCCTATAAACCTCAGTAGTGAAACCCTATCGGTAGGACTCACCCCTTTTCCTCCCTCGGTTGGCTCTCGTGTCCCCTTATCTACTCAATCCTATGAACCTGTGGCTCATGTTGCCGACCATCAATCCTTGTTGCCACTTGCTGCTCCCTAGTCTGATAAACTCACCGAGATTTCTCCCTTAACTGACGTCTTCACCTCAGTGCCTATCTCAGATTCTCCTATCACTGGGACACTTCCCCCTTCGACCAACCCACAACAACCCTCATCTGATGATAGGACTAAAGCATCTAAAAAAATAAGTGTTTGAAACCTAATCCCTGTGAGCTTTTCCTTAGGTTAATCGAGGACACACAATTGTGCGACTCCATGGACACAGCAGATTGGGTCTTGGTGGGCTGCATCAGGGGACACAACTACAACACATAAAGGCTGAAACAATGGACAACTGAGGTATGGGGTCATCACCTGGCTGATCCTCCATTTGTGAAAAATTTTGTTAAGGGATGGTTTTCCCTATACTTTTCCAGGGTTGAACATACAAATTGGGTGCTCTCAACTGTATGGCATATAGAACAGGCGTCGGTGCTCCTCCATAGATGGACTCCCCTTGTTGACCCTGAACGAAAGTGGCTTGAAATTGCCCCCCTCTGGGTATGTTTTCCTGGGTTACAATTATAGTTCTGGTCTAAGTATGTCTTTAGAGGGTACTGGTACATTTGGATACCACTGATGGATTACAAGAGTTTATCACTATACAATGGAGGAATTCCTCTCAGTGATAGATGTTGGATTATGAAGGAGTTCCCTTTAGATGGAGAAGATGCCATAAGGTTTGGCACCTATATCAGGATTTCCCTCTTAATGGCAAGGCTAGTACAGGGGATTCAGGAAGGGCAATCTCACTAAAGTCTCCACAAAATTAGTGGGAACAACCCCCTAGAGATGACTTAGTGGTAAAAGCGGATCTTGTTTCAATAAAGAAGACCCCCATGCAAGTGACCTCGAAGAAGCACGACAGATCACCTATTCAGCCACCCTCTCTGCATCTCACAAGGGATAGGGTGGCTGCTTGGGCTACAGATGCTTCGAGTAAGAACTCTCCCTCTGCTAATCTTTCTCATTTGCTCTCTACTGCCAATTGTAATGTTTTTTCTACTTCTAGCATTATTCATGGCTCGGTTGGAATCTCTCTTCCCCCCATCTCTTTGACCTACCCCCTTAGCCCCCCACATCTACTCTCTCTACCATTCCCACTTCATTCTTGAACCCCCCCCCCGCCGATCACTCTTGCACCTGAGTCTGGGCTCCCTCCCGAGATATGAGACTCGATCCAAGGCAAAAAGACAAGCTTTGGACCACATTGAATTAGACCTAATTACCTCCCCTTTCCCCCCTAAACTCCCTCGGGTTCGACCCTCGTCTCTCTCCAAAGTGCAGAGCCTAGCTGGAGACGAGATTGCTACTAGAAAAATAAGAAACCATTCATGGGGCACTTAGATCATGAATCCCCCTGAAGTAGCCCCACCCCATGAAGATAGTCTCATTCAATTACAGAGGGCTAGCTAGACCCAAAGAAAAATTAACACTTCAAAGAATGATTTTCGCAAAACCGGTAGATGTCATTTTTTTTACGGGAAACATTAGGAACAACTAAAGCCATCTCTCATCTACTTGAATTGATGCTCCCTGGTTGGATATTTCTTGGCCTTCATGCTAATGGAAGATCTAGTGGAATTGCCTTGGGATACAATTCACAGACCATAAACCTCAGCAACAGTTGGGGTGGATCTGGGCAAATTGGGGAGGATTTGTTCATAGCTGATCTGGGAATGGATATTTGGTTTTATAATGTCTATGGGCCAAGCCATCATCGGCCTTAATACTGGGATCACTTCTTGAGCTTTGATCTACTTCAAAAGGAATACCTTATCATGGGAGGTGATTTAAATTTCTCCATAGGCCATTTTGAATCATGGGGTCACCGAGCATAGAGGGACCCCCTATCTAACTGTTTTGAGAATGCCTTGGAATCACACAACTTGATTGATATCCCCTCTGTAAAGCTGCAACCCACCTGGAGGAATAATAAGATTGGGGATGATAGTCTAGCTTAAAGACTTGATCGATTCCTGATCAAAGAAAGGCTACTTAACCATGGTCTTAATCATAGACAATGGGTGGGATCGTGATCCAGGTGGATGTTGGTGGCCACCCACCTAACCCATTTGGACCCCCACAACTGTCTCTTTCAGTCTTTTCAGTTTCCGTAATTGTAGCACAATTTACTATTTTTAGCAGTTTTTCGGGTCCTGAACTTCCGGAGCCGTTTTGAGGCCCTAAACGACGTTTTTTTGGAAATCTAGGAGCAACATGGGTCCATGGACCGATGTTGCCCTTTCCGAAGTGGTAGTTCTCGGATAGATCTTTCTAACGAGCTATCATACGCGTCAAACGGAGATCGTATGCCAAAGTTACGACCCCGGGAAATTGATGTACCAATTTACCCAAAACGGGGCCCACAATTTGGCGTTTCATCTTCTAAGGGTCGGCTTTGGAATGTGAAGGGTTTTCCATTGGTTCTCAATAATAAATAGGCCTTCGAGCCTCATTGTAACACAAGTTCAGAACAGTTCAGAGGCATGTAGCCAACACATCTCTTCTCAGAGATAAGCTACCATCGCCCTAGCTAGTTTATTTCCAT
>APFE030090572.1:0-13495 GCA_000404065.3 Pinus taeda
GCCGATCAGCGTTGAGAGAAAGAATAACTGGGCTTCTGGTAATCATTTTTTTTACCTGGTCTTCTGTCATCCCTGAATCTCTCAGGAACTGAACCGCTTGTCGGGCAGTATGAGCGGACCTTGTACGGCCCACGGCAGGGCTTAATTTGAGGACTGTTGAGAGCTCAGACTGGCAAAGCCCACATTCGTTTAGTAAGAAATATGACATGGTGTCCGTGCTCTCCGCTTCTGATTAGGCTGTGGTCCGGCCATTAACCCCAGCAGTAAATGTAGATAACAGGGATAGTTTTAACAAAACAATCCGTGGAAATGGTGGGGGTAGTGTTGCAGCAACGGCCGCCGCCAGGCGATGAAGAGGAGATCCGAGGGATGAAGCAAAGTACCTGGGGAACATGGCTATTGCATAAGAGATGAAATTAGGGATTTGTCTACAACAGCTGAGAAGGATCTTGGAAACACAGTGCCTAAAAAGGATCTTGGAACGTTGCGCGGTTAAACTGAAAGCTACCTAGTATAGACGTTGAATCTAAATTTTAAGGAAATCGGATCCTAGGATTCTAATTATACGTTTAGGTTTTAAAATATATATATATATAAAAGTTATTTCGGCTAATGAAAGTTGGGCACTGTATTTGAAGAAGGGAAAATGAATTGTTTAATGAAAATTGAGTTTTATGTTTGAGAATTTTGATTGAGGTTGTTGTTTTTGGTGTATAAATAGATTTTACGAAAATGGTTGTTTAATTAATTTTTTATTTATTTTAAATTTTTATACTAAGTTAATATTTTATTTATTTTAAATTGTTTATTTTAAAAAAATGGGTTTAGTATAAATTGTTTTATATTTTTTTTTTATAAGCGAAAAATTATTATAATTTATTGGTCAAACTAAAGTAGGACAATCAACATTTGGGTTTGATCATCATTAATTAATCAAGGAAAATCACGCTACTGGTTTATAAGAAGGCAGATTTCAGTTTCTGCTAGATGGTTCTAGGCCTTGGGTTGTTAACCTATTTCTGTGTATAAAGAAAACAAACTCTTACCAAACCAAACAATACTCCACACTAAAATTTTTATAATTTAAACAACTATATTAAAATTTTAAATTAAATTTTATTAAATATATATTATGTGTTTTTCTCAATTTTAAATTAAAATAATCATTATTCCATTGTTTTTCTAGTTATTCTTTGTTGTGCAAATTATTGCAACCATTTTAACAAATGTTTTACATACTAATGCATAAAATGCTAACACATGTGCATTGACTCTACATTGCCTCTTGTTTTGGATTATTCACTTGTAATGCAATTTTTAAAAAACTTTAAAGACTTATTCACAATCAAATTGGTAAAGGGAGGAGAAAGCACCTTGGTGAGGATGATCGAAATGCAAAGTACTTTTTACTAGGCAATTTCCATTCATTGTTGTATCTTTAAATTAAAAAAAAAAAAAATTATAGAACTTCATTAACTACGCGTTTGATAAAACTAGAAAAAGGCATTCTTTCATCAGATGATCATCATGGTAACTATGGTTTTTTTTAATAGACAAAATGTGATGATCTAATAAGAAGTTAGAGACTATGCACTGCCCACTTAGATATTGGGCATACACATTTATTCTATATTCTAGGTTATCACATTGTTCATTATTCTTCTAAAGAGAAAAAGTTTTTGAGAAGTAAATTAACAATGTTGATTTGTGACTTTGTTTGTTGCTAGAGAAGTGAATTAGTGATGTTATTAGTTATTTTGTTTGTTGCTAATATTGTCTGCTAAGCGATAAGAAAGAACCATAGAAATATGGTTGTTTTTAAATGGATTTCCTTTTAATACACTATCTAATTTATATAGCTTTTTTCTTTGATTTATTTTGTAACAAATTATACTTAAAGATAAAGATATATATAAAAACCGATTCCAAATTGAAAAACAAGCCAATGGCTCTCTCATAAATAAATAATGCTACATCAAGTCTTGAACAAACAGATCTACCAAATTAAATAACAATCAATGCCTAATTATAATAATGCAATTATAGGAGATGAAGTTTGGGACGCTTTAAATGCATTTGATCCTGATAAAGCTCTAGGCCTAGATGATTTCTCTACACACGTTTACAAGCATGTTGGACAATAATTAAGTTTAGTAAGAATGGTTTCTTATTTCACAAATTCTTGAAAATTGGAGGTGGGATTGACTCAGACTTCGTAACCCTAATTCCAAAGGAAGTCAATCCTTCCTCCTTTAACGGATTTCAACCCATTTCACTCTGCAGCGTCTTGTACAAGATCATGACAAAAATCATTTCAAATATAACTAAACCCCTCCTTCCCAAGTTGATTGGATAAAACAAAGGTGGATTTATTCAAAATAAATAATTATTGATAATGTTATATTGACCCAAGAAGCAATACATTCAAGCAAACTAAGAGGGGAGAAGGGAATTATTATAAAGTTGGACATGGCAAACACCTTTGATCGGGTAAGGCATAACTTCCTATTTGATGTCCTCTGAAAATATGGATTCAGTCTTGACTTTATAGCTTAGGTTACAACATGTATAAGCTCCCCTTGGAGTTCACTCTTGGCCAATGGTAGATCAACGAATTTTTTCAAATCCTTTCATGGCCTCTATCATAAATGTTCCTTCTCTTCTTTACTTTATGTTATGTTGGCCAGTTCTCTAAGTAGGAAGCTTGAGCATGAAAGAAGAATAGGTAATCTTCTAGGAATAAGTATTTTAAGAGGTGTTAAGGAGGTAGATTACACTCAATACATAAAGGGCATGTTCTTATTAGGAGGAGCTTCGACCATTATAGTGATATGGTTTAATGCAATCCTTGACCAATTTGTCTAGGTGTCGAGTGGATTGATAAATAAGAGGAGAAGTCTCCTTCTCACTTGGAATGTCAACACTTAAAGAAAAGTAGTTATTCAAAGTATTCTCCAAATCCCTATCCAAGAAGAATGGTCATCCTTCAGGTATCTAGGCATCCTTATTAGCCTCAAACCTCTCCCTCTCTTCAAACAATTGATCTTGGACAAACCTAAATCAAACTTTACTATTGGGGAGCTAAATGGTTAAATTTAGCAAGGAGGTTGATCCTTCTTAAGGTTGTCTTGTCTACTCTACCTATAATTCATTTTTCAACAATGCTTGCTCCATTAGGTATGAACAATGTCATAGCTAAAAGCTAATAGTTTTTTTATGGCAAGGGGGCTTAAGAAATACTAGATGATATCATCTTGTCAATTGGCCAACAATGAAAGCTCATATGAATCATGGTGACATAGGTGAAAGATCCCCCATTAATAATATTGGCTCTAGGAGGGAAATTATTATGGAGGACGATATTTAATGACTATAATTGGTGGAAGTAAGTAATACAACAAAAATATTTATCAGGAGACAAGAGAAGATGTTTGGATCAAGCTATAACTACTAGAGATGGCTCCCAGATATGGAAATCAATGACAACCACTATTTTGGTGCTTCAAGGAAAACTCACTTGCATCCCAGACATTGGCAAGAAAATCAGCATTTGGAAATATAGTATAATGGGGAATCCACCATGGGAATCTAAGTCAACCCTCCTCCCTTTTAAATATTGGCTCAATCAAGTTAGATGGCCCTCTCTCTATGACATCTCTATATGGTATCATAGAGGTCAATGGTGCCGCTGAAACTTGTTCTTTATTCCCTCACATATAAATAATTTATCCTTGGAATTCAAACTAGATCTTGCTAGCAACGTGCCTTATGTCAATTTATGGTTTTGACAAAAGAGGATGGAAAAAAAATTGCATATTTAGTTAAATCAATATATGAACCCCAAATGCATATTCCTCAATCCAATTCTAACACATGGAGAAAGAATTGGAGCCCTGACAATCTTCCCAATATAAACATTTTTTGCAGGACATTAAGACATAAACAAACAAACAAACAAACAAACAAAAATCTAACTGTAGAAAATCTTAGTAAGTGATGGATACAAGGATCTTCGAGATGTCTTGCCTGTCAAGATGATAATGAAATAATTAAGCATTTATTTCTTGAATGCAAATTCACTAAGAAGGTCTCTAAGAAGGTTATACAAGGATTGTTCCATTAACTCAAGCACTACAACAAAACATGCAAGTTACGCCAGATTTAGCACCAGATTTTAGTGTATTTTTCTCTCCATTGGGATGAGAAGCCTGGCGCTAAATCTGGCTCTATTGTACAATTTTTAAAGCGTCCTTTTTTGCGCCAAAATTTGCATCTTTTTTTACGCCAAATTTTGCATCATTTTTTGCATCATTTTTTGCAGCATATTTTGCACCAAGATTTGCACTTGGTTTTACAACAAGTTTTGCTTCTAGTTTTGTGCCATTTTTGCATCATTTTTTGCTTCCTGTTTTGTGCCATTCTTTGCTTCTATTTTTGTGTCGTAATTTGCATCGAGTTTTACACCATATTTTTCATCTAATTTAGTGTCTTTTTTTGCATCGAGTTTGTGCCATTTTTTTCATCTAGTCTTATGCCATTTTTTGCTTCTAATTTTGTACTTATTTTTACATCTATTTTTGCACCAATTTTTCTGCCTTTTTTACACCTTTTTTTTGCATCTAATTTTGCACCATATGTTGAATCTGATTTAGTGCCAAATTTTTTATCCATTTTTTTCATCCACTTTTTCGTTTCATTTGTCTCCCTTTTTTGCATCTTATTTTGCACCTATTTTTGCATCATTTGTTGCATCCAATTTAGCATCATTTTTAACAACATTTCGTGCATCCAATTTTTCATCCTTTTGAGCATCTAAATTTTCACCCTATGTTGGACCATGTGTTGCATCCACCTTTGAATCCCATTTTGTGTCTAATGTTACGTTCAATTTTGAGCCATTTTTTTTGTCTACTTTTGTATTTGTTTTTGCACCAAGTTTTGAATCATTTTTTGCACCTCCTTTTGCATCCAATGTTGCATCCAAATTTGAGGCATTTTTATGCCCATTTTCACACCATTTTTTATGTCCAATTTTGCATCCTTTTTGGTGTCTAATTTTGCATCCTTTTTGGCATCAAAATTTGCATCCTTTTTTTTTGCCACATTTTGTGTCCACATTTGCATCTCATTTTGCACCTAGATTTCAGTTTGAATTTTCATCTAGTTATGCATCATTTTTGGCATCCTTAGTTTCACCCTTTTTTAGTCCCATTTTGCTTCTTGTTTTGTGTCTTTTCTTACATCATTTCTGGACCCAATTTTTCATCCTAATTTTACACCATTCTTTGCATTCTCATTTTGGTCTCCATTTTTGCATCCTTGTTTGCGCCCAATTTGGTATCTTTTTGTATGCCCTATTTTGTTCCCTTCTTTGTGTCTAATTTTGCACCTTTTTTAATTCTACTTTAAAACCCTTTTTGTTTCATTGTTTGCATCTTGTTTTGATGGCTAGTTTAACATCCAATTCTACTCCCAATTTTGCATTGATGGTTACATCCACTTTTGGCTTCTTGTTTAGAGTTTTACCTTTACTTCCATTTTACTAATTTTATTACATAGTGAAATATATTACAGTTTCTAAATATCATTTTGTTGTAGGATTTAATGCACAGTTAGATGAACATAAAACCCTCTCAGTTTATCCGAGAAACCTAAGATAGATTGATTAAGAGAAAGGTTGTTCTAAGGCTCAAGATTCTTAGTAGATTAAGATGTAGAGTATATATTAAGAAAAGAAGAATGAATTCATGTGAGTCCTCGCATGCATGTCTTGTTGGAGTTTTTAGTGTAGCTGGGAAGAACTCCTAGATAGCTCCAAATCTTGGCCCTACACAAGAGAGAGAACAAAGAAAACTTCACAACATAATATCGTGATAATTGAAACTATTATAAACATATAAATATTATTGAATAAATAAATATAAACGAAAATCCCATACATTCATTAGTTAAATAGGATAAGTAAAGAATGAATAGTAGCATATGGAAGGAAGAACAACTAATCTATATTAATAAAGGAGTTGGAGGAAAGTTACAACCATGAGATGCAGGTGCAACAACACCTCCCCCAACTTCTAGCTCCAAAACTCTCCCTCTCAAGATAGATCTCAGTAGCGTGGCAATACACGAATTCCCATCATTTCCTCAATGGCCAAGCCTCCAATATATAGGAAAGTGAAGGCTATGAAGATTTCCCAAATTCCTCATTAGTTCAATTTTGGCAAAAGCTTTTGGGTGAATAATGTTTCCTGATATAAAAATGGCATTTTCCACTTTTTAGATGCTTTTGTGCTTAGGAAAAAGCTTCCCCATGCTTTATGGCTCTTTCCCACTTTTGTATGCTTTTATCTTTTAGGAAAAATCTAAAGACGAGGATAAAGAGATCACATTCCACCATATGAGTTTGAATAAGAGTGTCAAATTCTAGGTTACTCGAGCTTTTTGAGGAATTTTCATTTTAAAATGTTAACATTGAATTTCCATGTCATAATGTGTAAGCCAATCAAAATCATTTAAAATTTAAATACATACAGGTGTGACTAGGTAGTGGAATATTTTTAAATAATATAACTTACCTAGTTTAACTGTGAATGGTGCCTAAGTGACCCAAAACTATATTAAATATTAAAAATAAAATTAATTTCTTAATCTATAAAAATTAGAATATCGAGATGATTTTTAATGAAGGGTAAATCATGGCGTGTTAAATAAAAAAATTTAAATATAAAATCCTAAATCCTAAATTTAATTTAAATTTTAAATTTAATTTAAATTTTATTAAATCTTGTATTGATAAATTAATTTAAATATAAAATACAAATATATGGTTATTTTGATAAAAGTGCATTTATTTGAGTAACTTAAATTTAAATTTAACTTAAATTTATATTTTATATTTTAATTTTCTTAAGTCTTGTGTTAATAAATTAATTTCAATATAAAATACATGTAGACGGTTATTTTTTTATAAAAGTGACGTTTATTTGGATAATTTAAATTTAAATTTAAATTTCCTTTAAATTTTGAATTTCCTTTTTTAATTTAAAATTTATTAAATCTTGTGCTAATATATTAATTTAAATATAAAAATACATATACAACTATTTTGATAAATGTGACATTTATTTGGGTAATTTTGGTAAAAGAATAATAAAAATGATATATTAAAAAAATGTCTACATGACATTATTTTATTAGTTTCTTAATTTTTTCTTAGGTGGTTATTTTTTGAGTTGAAAATTCCTCTAATGTGAGAATTTTGGTAACAAAAGTTAGATGAAGGGGAAAACTCATTATAGACTAGGATATCGTGGTCCTCATGGTACATAACTTGTATTATAGACTTATTTAGTTTAGGAGAAAGGGGTATTTAAATCAACAGTGTAGTATTCTCCTCCAAGATGATGAGGAGGTTTTTTCATGTATAACACATTTAAGAATAGATCACAATTCAAATTCATAACTTAGTATTTGTAAACAAATTTAAGGGTAATTGACAACATTCATAAAAAAATATAGCAGTATCCTCATTTATAACAATTCTCCATAAAAAAAACATTGACAATTTTCAATATACATATATTACTACTAAATCAACATTTATCGTAGATATCATTATTCCAAGGTAAATTCACAACATTACATCCAAAAATAGTAATATCATCATACATAATCATTCTCCATAAAAAAACATTGACAGGTTTCAACACATATATAAAGTAACAAGATAATACTAATAATATCCTCATCATCTTTAATAAAATCAACTAAGATTGAAATGTGTAATTATCATATCAAAATATTTCCTGAACACCATTATTCTAAGGTAAATTCACAACATCCATCAAAAGCTAGCAATATCATCATACATAATAATTCTCCATCAAAATAATGTTGATAATTTTCAATATATACATAAAATAACAAGATAAAAATAGTAATATCATCATCATAGCTAATCAAATCAACTAAAATTCAATGTAATATTACCAAATAAAAATGTTTCATAGATATCATTATGCTAAGGTAAATTCACAACATCCATAAAAAATAGGAATCTCATCATACACAATAATTCTTCATAAAAAAATTGTAAACAATTTTCAACATATTCATAAGGTAACAAGATAGTACCGATAGTATCATCATCATTATTCAAATAAACTAAAATTCAAATGTATGATTACCATATTAATACATCCAACTAAATATAAAAAATAACGCATGGCTAGCTAGCACCACGAAAATCGTAGTCAAGCTCATCCTCATGATCATTTCCATGATCATCATCCCGACCATCCTGATAATATCATCCAAATAATCATCACCAATGCCATCGCCATCCTCATCATGATCATCTTTAATATATGATGTAATATAAACATATTCTATATCATCATCTTCGTGGTCATTACCTATAGTGTTCTGGAAAAAAAATCAATATTACATGTTAGTACTATTTCTATAGCAAAATGCATATTTTCATTACAATGCTAACAATAAAATAAGGTAGGAAATAATAACATTTAATAGTACTAAAAATAAAATGAAAATGTGGCTTAAGATATATTGGAGATCCAACTAAGATTACACTTGTAATTCACATTAAGTAGTAGAAGCATTTTTTAATCCATATGAAGTAGGTACCCATTTGTTCTTCATATTATATTGTGAATGTTTCTTATGATTTCCATGTAGAATTGGCAAATTAATATTTACTCGAAGCTTTATTTCAAATTACAATTGTAATTCAGATTAGAAATAGAAGAAATTTTAACAAAAAAAGAATGTCACATGAAAAAGTAAATTGTTTTTAATGAAAAATAAGTCGCATACAATATGAATGTCACATGAAATGTTGAGCTATTTTTAATGCATGTAATTTTCTCTATAATAAAATGGATCCTAATGTTCATTCAAGAAAAAATGCTCACAAATAATTACTTCATTTTATCCATTATCACACTTAATCCATTATACCTAGTGACGACAATGATTCCATTCAAATTGCTTTGAACTCCCTAAATAAAATGTATAAGAGAAAACTCCACAATCACGACCATGACCGCAACCCCCTCCCTTGCCTCGCCCACCATCAGAGATAATGAACTTGGAGTTATGACCACGATAACAACCCCTCCCTTGCCTTGTGTCCACCATTAGAGGCATTGAACTTGGAATTAAGAGTACTCATGTTTTCTTTGCTCTAATTAATCTCCAAGGAATCAAAACTTGATCAATATATCAAGGACTCCATCAAGGAATATATATATCATAAGAGAAACTCAATAGGCTTTGCCAAAAGAGTGTGAAATAACACTTATCTCTGTTTTATGAAATAACTCGAGCGAGTGGAATGAATGGTGGGAAACACTTACCAAGGAAAGGAATATTTTTTGGTCTGTTCTTATTTCTATTATTATTTTTGCTTCTTAGAATGGAGGGAAGTGTTTAAAAAAATTCTAAAAAATATTTTAAATAAAAAAAATAAAAATTATTTGCGTAAATTTAGTTTTTTTATAATATATATTCAGTTTAGTATTTTTTATTTTCTAAAAAAATATATTTAGTTTCTGGTTTTTTTTAATAACAAAAATTATATTCTTTTTATAAAAATGGATTCTAAACATCCATTCACGCTACATTTGTGATTTTATGATATAAGTTTAAATTATATATAAAAAATTAACGTAATGCCATGCGTTGTGTTGCTGAGATGGGTATTATACATCTCTTCCTTGCTAAGTTATAGAATGTGCTTGGTTTTTCTTAATGCAATAAAATTAATTCTTCTCTTCATTATATCTTGAGATGTTCAACTTCCACCTAATAAAACAATAAAGTTAAAATAGGTTTGCCTTTGTCCTTTGTAGATTTCTTTCCCCATTAATCCTTGTATTAATAGATTAATTGTCTTATGGTAGCCTTGAGTGGTCACTCCCATTAGTTGCATGCTTTTTAGTTTTATGTTAGTGACATTTCTTATGATTGATAACATGTTATTTAATTTATGAAAATGTGTTTTTTTCCATATTATTGTTAAATATTAATATTAAATATGTTGGTTTTGAACATGGTTTAGCAAAATGTTCCCAAAAGGTTTATAGATTGTAATTTATAATGTAATGCTTCATTGCTTGATGAAATTGTTTTGGATATTTTTTTTAAAGATTCATTCATTGATGAAATTTTTATGGATATTTTTTTTAGTATATTAACTTGTGTGTGATAAAGTTAAAAGTCACCTCTTTTTGAGATTTTCATTGCTTAATTTCCCTTAAGCCTATCAAGTTCACCATTCAGTCCCAGGTTAAGGAAATATAATAGTCATGAAGTGGCACTGTCCAATAACTTAAATCTTGGAACATGTTTTTTTTAGTCAGATTATACTTCCTTTATGTGTAAATTCTCCATGAAAATAGTCTCATGGAACATGAGGGTCCTCAATAGTAAAGGAAAACACATACTCCTCAAAGAAAAATGGTACGCAAAGCACCCATAAATAATGTTGATATAAGAAATAAAAGTATTAAGTGAGGTTCTACCTCATATAATTAGAAAATGGGGGAGGAATTTCCAAGTAGTAGTGATTGATGATTAGATATACTTGGGTGGAATGGCTATTATTTGGAATGATCAGGACATCAAGGTTACCAATATGTTTACCTCTTTTCTCATTATGACAATATAATTTTAGTTAATTGACATCGAGGACTACTACCATGTATCCAATGTCTATGACTCCAATATCGCAAATGGAAAACCTTTATTTCTCAGTTCTATTTCCAGCACAAGTAATTTATACTCCCCATCTCCGTGGATTATTGGGAGTGACTTAAATGTTATCAAGTGTCTCGAGGAAAAGAAAGGATGAATCACAATGTTTACCAAGAGATTTTGTAGGATTTACCATCAAGGCCCTAAAGTAGTATCCATTAAAGTTCTCAAGCAATGAGTCTCCAACCCACACATGTGGATCAATGACATGTAATACATGTGTGTGTGATGACTAACTTAATACATTGTTCCAATAACTCCAAAAACTTAAGTATTTCACTCCATCACATGATTGACCATAGTGTGACATAAGTAAACCAAGAGTAGACATGAAACCCTTAGGAAAGAAAAATTCCCTAGATCCTCAAATAGGTGCTTAAATGATGAAGTGAAAATGAAAGGGGAAAAGAGGACTTCAAGATTAAACCATCACAAACATGTGATCAAGTGTGGCTAGGAGTGTATATATTCATGTTTTTTCCAAAGAGGGTGTCAATACATGAGTTACCATTCATTGGGCCACATTTTTCTTTCTTTTGATTTTTCTTATATATAGGACTTAGGGAATAAGGTTTTCAGAAGTTTTGAACAACTCATAGATATAATATTTACATAAATTTTCGCTTTAACCTTAGAGTTTAGACTTAGATAAATCATTATAGTGTATCTTTAATGATTTTGGCTTTCACTTTTTGATTTTCTTTCATCACAAATGACAAAAGGGGAAATATTTTGCCACAAATCTATGAATGCTTAATCATAAAGGCGTCATGCGATGAAAACAAATTAATGATGTTATTCCCTATGAAAATGATGAGTATTCTTGAGAAACACTTATGCTTGTGGATGTCTCCTCCTTGGTTGAAAGGGAGTGAGCACTAACACCATATTATCCATTTGTCATGTACTATGGCCGAGACTAACAGTCATAAGCCTACTAAAGACACCAGTAGGGAGAATGGTGGATTAGATAAAAATTTGGGACCAATATTCTTTGAGAATTTGTGCTTTGACTAGGACTAACCGTCATAAGTCAAGTACATTAATCCAAGATAAGAATAGTCGTAAGGATCGACATTTCTTGGTGTCAAATATTATGACAATGGATTAGAAAATGATCATGCGAGGACATGCCTGATGAACATCCTAGTGCGGTAAGTGCCTAAAGAGGGAGTGATGTCCAAATTTATGCCTCCCAACATTGTTATATGATCTACTGGAGAGATATAACTTGTTAGTCAAGGCCTTTCTATTTTTATAATGTTGGCTATGATGATGTAAATCATCATTGATGCTTATCAATCCAGATCCCTTCTGATATGAATATTTCAACTTGAGAGTACTTTTTTGTCTCATTATGAGTATCTCCCTAGTTTAGAGGGAGTGTCATCATCTTCATTATCATCATCATCACCACCATCAATCTCGTCAAAGCATTATCGTCGTAATCACCATTCATGTCGTCGTCATCATCATCATCATCATCATGATTATGGACATTGTCGTTAATTTTTCATAATTATAGGTGTCGTAAGAAATATCATCAACCCAAAAAATATTATGAGTGCTCAAAAAGGGTTGTTAGGACTGTTGGGCAATTTATTGGGCTTAAATTGCTGCATTAAATATCGACCAGGGAAACTCGTAAGCTTTTGATGATGCCAGCACTATATGTGCAGGAGTAGGCGACTAACTCTATGTCTAATTAAATTATCTACGGTTCAATATAATATGCAAGGGAAGAGGCTCCTAACTTAGGAGATCCTGGTTGTCCTTCCCTACAGTATCATAGAGAAACCATAAAACTAGAAACTTGAAATGCAAACAAGGGAATGAACTTTAGTTGTTGTTTAGATTCAAAGAGAGAAAGACTAACTTAGTCTCTTGATTGTCCCCTCTTGTACTAATCTAGACTAAACTAAAATTCATCCATAAGCGTAAACTAAATGAAATAACTTGAAACATAAAAGCAAAAAGATGAATTCCAATTATCATACAAATCAGGTAAAGAGAGAGCCTAACTTAGACTCTTGGTTATCCTCTCATGTACTGATAAGATTCTAACTTGAAACTCATTCATCAATCAAATCCTCAAACATCAAACATCTAAGCAATTAAATAAAATAAGATCTAATATGGAACAACATGCTCCTTTGCTCCTTCTAGAGTGAGCACAATTCTCCTAAGAACAAAGTGACAAGCCATTCCATATACTACATTAAAATAACTTCTATCTAAAACTACATAATGGAAAACTATTTCTAAAACTACATAATGAAAATATATGTCAAATGAAGCTTTATTCCATCATAAATTGGATACAATGCTCTAAGAGTCCTCCCTTTGGAATGGAGGAGGTACTCCTATTTATACAAAGACTATGATAACAACCTCATAAATGTAAACCCACTATTCTCTCCTTTGACCCACATATTTCTCAACCAATGGTGACACATAACCCTATCCTCCATGATCTCCTCCATGAGGTCCATGATCTTCTCCATGAGGTTCATGATCTTCTCAAATTCGAATTTGAACATAGAGTGCCACATAAGGATGCTTTGGAAGCTTCCTTTGTACCTACACATGTCAACAAACTCATTCTAATTGTTAGGTATAAGTATAAGCATATTATTTTCTAAAGTTTAACCATAAATCCACTTTAAAATGTTAAGAAATAATAAACTTTGGAAAAACATAGTTATAACCCAATGATGAG
>APFE030090576.1:0-13430 GCA_000404065.3 Pinus taeda
TTGAATACATGTAAGGAGAAGTGCATAGTGTTCCTTCACGTAATTCCTTGGCACAGCCTTTGTAATATCTTCATTCACATAAGGTTCCTTCAAGAATTCCTTGCAGGGGTTCATATCAAATTTGAAGTTTTTAAACCACTCCTGCCCTCCTCTCGGAATTTCAGTCACCCTAGCAATAACCTCTGGAGATACTGGGAATTCTAACATAGACACTTTAGAACTTAAACCTGTAAAATTTAAGGCAAATTCTTTTGTTACCTCAGCATGCCCACCCTGTAGCTTCTCACAAAATGTCCAGCAACCAGCATCCTGAAAAGCTTGTCTCACACCTTCATCTCTCAATGCGAGATCCAATCCCACAAGTTCTGTTATTTGACATCTTCCAGACCGATGCCCCTTCTTCTCCATTTCGCTTTGAAATCCTTTGTGCAGAGAAACACTACCAGCTTCAACTTCAAATGCAAATTCAAACTTTTGAACGCCGGCTCGCTTGCAATCAGGTTCCTTTTAAAGAATGAACTCGGGCTCCTCCGCAACTTAACAGTCTTATCATGCAAACGGACCAATTCATGCAGCATTAACAAACAACATAACATTACCAGCATTATAGACCATTTGAATGATTTTATGTGCGTGGTTATGAACCTATTGTTGGAATGATGGCTTATACTTGCTTGAAAAGGACGCCATTCTGACAATAAATGGACGGACATACTGACTCATCCCCCAGACATGAAATTCTAAGAATCAGTGCTGCTTAAATCCCCGAATCCATGATTTCATAGCGCAGACAGTTATAAGTTAACAAAATGCGCTACGAAATGGCTGGTTACTAACACACTGTGAAAGAACTAAAACATCATTGCGCTGCCAAATCAGCCAATGAAATTGCGCTGCAGAAATGCGAAAAGGACTAGTGACGTATATAAGACAAGACATATCTTATATAATCATGATGGAGGATAGCTAACGGCTTTTGAAAATGATTCATATGAATATCTTTATAAAACACAATCCCTAAGTAACAAACATAGGGCAATAACCATTAGACACCTATTTTTTGGACAACAAAAAATTTATGGACAACAGTATGTACATATCACTGCAGTTCTAGGTGATAACAGAGGGAACCATGGTACCCCTAAGTATACTACACAACTCAAGCCACACTAATAAACACCTATGATCTTTGTGTATGGCATTGAAGTTATTCTCATGTTCATTATAAAGAATTTTCTAGAATGAAATATTTTGTTAATGGTGAACCAAAAATTGAATTTGATCATGATGGAGTTCTCATGGGATGTGCCTTGGAAAGAATGTTAAATGAAGATGTACTAGCACAAGGATAGATTTGTGGCTCATGGATTATCCTAGAAAGAGGGAGAGGAATATGAAGGCATGTTTTCTCCCATTGCTAGGTATGATTCTATTAGATTTGTCATTGCTCTTGCTTCTCTTGCAGGTTGGAAATTACATCAAATGGATGTCAAAATTGATTTTTTGAAAGGTGTCATTGAAGAGGATGTCTATATTGAGCAACCTAAAGGATTTGAAATCCATGATAAAGATACATGTAAGTTTGAAAATTGGAGAAAGCCTTGTATGCGTTGAAGTATGAGCATGCTACTCCTGTATTGACAGCTATATAGCAATGACTCTTGGCTTGAATAACAACGAAGTTGATCCAAAACTAAACTTTAAAATTGTTGAAGGCAAGCCCTTAATGTTGGTGTTGTATGTAGATGATTTGTTTCTAACAGGGGTTGAAGTTCTCATTTCCTAGTGTAATAGGGAGTTGGTTTCTAAATTCAAGATGAAGGATCTTGGTCTCATGCATTACTATTTGGGATTGGAAATTTGGAAAAATCATGATGGAATATTTTTTATCCAAGTCAGATACACTATAAATGTACTTTAGAGATTTGGCATGATGGACTGTATGTCCATGAATACTTCGATGGTGACAAATTTGAAGAAGATACATGACTGTGACCCTAATTTGATTGATCCCTTGATGTATCATAAATTGATTGGCTCATTGTACTATCTTGTGAACACTAGAACTAAAATTTTCTATGCTATGAACATGTTGAACCAATTTTTGGTTGAGACTCGACCTGTGCACTAGGTTGTAGTAAAACATATTTTGAGATATTTGCATGGTACCATTGAATATGGTCTAAGATATTTTTCTAATGGAGAATGGAAGTTACATGGATTTAATGATATTGATTAGAATGGAAGCTATAATAATAGGAAGAGCACTTCTAGATTCCATTTTGGTTTGGGCTCCATTATTATTTCATGGTCTAGTAGAAAGAAAACTTCAATCCCTTTGACTACAGTTGAAGATGAGTATATAGTTGCATGTTTAACTTGTTGTGAAGTTGTGTGGCTTTGAAAATTATTTTTCATTTTGTCTAATCTAGTGTGGGAATCGACCATTATATATTATAATAATCAAATTTGTGTGAAGCTTTCTAAGAACCTAATATTTCATGACAAGTTGAAGCACATTAAAATCAAGTAGAATTATATCCAGAATATCGTCCATGGGAGAGCTGAGAGGATAAAGTATGTCCCTACTGATGAGCTGGTTGTTGTTGTGTTGAAAAAATCATTGTCCCATATGAAGTTTATATATGTCATAGAACAACTTGGATTTTTTGAGAACCCCTCTTTGAGAGAGAGGGAACATTGATTGTAAAACATCATATTATGGACAATCTTCCTTAAGATGCAACTAGGAGACCTATGGATTGATCGAGAATATTTTCACTTCTTTAGGTCAATTAATGAGGAGGCTAGTGAGTCTAGTCAGGGAGCTTGACTCTCAGGCATAAAGTGATCCCTTAGCTTTTTACTAGAAGACCATTTTTGTCTGGGACACTGATTTTGTGATCTCTTTGTTAAGTAGAGACTTGGAGACCTATGGATAGGTAAGAGAGATTGATCTTCAATTTCCTCCCTTAGGATGTGGGTTGATGGACCTAATTATTGGTTAGGGAGATGTATCCTATGCATATGATTGGTTTGGACTCATTTATCGACCCCTTCTACGATTGTCGGATCTGTTGGATACTATGTATGTTTCCTATGATGAGACTAGTGATTTCTTCCTTAGGATGTGGGCTAGGAGACCTAAGGATTGGTTAGGGAGATTGATCTTAATAGAGAAAGACTTGTACTTTTGATCTCTCACTTAGGCTGTGGCTGGGGGACCTATGGATTGGTCAAGAAAATTAATCTTGAGAGAGAATGAAAATTACCTCCATAGCTAAGAGGGAGTGTTGAAAAATTTGGTAGAAATGATCAGTATTTTCATTGGAAAATTGATAAAGAAAATTCAAATTTTGTTGTTTGACCATGTTAGCTTAAAGTCAACAACTCAACCCCACATGTGGAAAAAACCACCTCCTCAACTAGATATAAATATGAATTCGTTGGAGTTCATTTTGGCATCATCACCATACATCATTTAATCTAAAAATCACAAAGACACATCCACTCATGCGAAGGAGTCAAAGGAGGATTTTCTATTATATGTTGACCAACTTGTATTCTTATGTTCAACCAAGATTGACTTGGGATAGACTTGCTTCTATTGAACAAGACATTGACTTATTTCAGAAGGAAAAATTTGATTGAGGTTCATTGACTCTTGGTAGATCAAGTTTCTATTCTATTTTTGGGATGTTGATCGGTAGTCAACTCTACCCCTTTGAATCAAAAATGTAGGTAAGTATTTGACTGAGGTTGATCAAATTTCAACCCTCCTGTTTTGAGCTTCTACAAGTGGGAATTGAGCCCTAGTGTTGTATACTTGACTTTGAATAAAGTTGAAAATTTTTACATCTCTTCATTGATTGCTTTGACTACTTTGACTTGGTATTTATTGAGGTCAAATTTGGAATCTTGTTGGAATATTTTGGTTTACTATTTATAAAATAGATTCTCTCTCATAAGGAAAGATTGGTTGGCTTTGCCCCTTGTGGGTTTTGCCTTGGCTGTGAGCCTAATTTTTTGTTGTCTCTTGTCTCTTGCTTACTGTTTACAATGATCTCTATTTCTCTATTATAGAAAGTAAATTGTTGAAGTTTTTTCGGTGTAACTCCTTAATGATTGGAATACTATAAGAAGACAAATTGTATCATAGGAAGTAGTTATCGATTTTGAAAAACTATACTAGTCTTGATTGCACTAGAAAACCAACAATTGAAACTCTTTATAATTGCATCCAAAAGTTACAAAAATAATGAAGAGGTGTAGAAATAATGAATATTTGTAGCAAGTATAGTTATATCTAAAAGTTGCAACAACTTTACTTTGCTAGAGAAAAGAGAGTTGCAAGACTTGTATGGATTTGCAACACCTACATGGAGTTGCAACTATCTAAATATGCAACTAGGTTTGGCCTTCATAATGTCTTATGCAATCTTGATTTTAAGTATTTGATGTAAAGAGAAAAATAAAATTTATTACTATTATTTTATAGCATCAGTTTTATGCTCAAGGTCAATTTATTTATAGGTCAAGCACCCATTATGTGCTTTTAGGGTTTTTCATAAAGTCAATAAGTTAAAAGAGTCATTGCAATATATAAAATATCCCATTGGGAATGTTGTAATAAGTAAAAAGAATTTATTTGAGCCAAAATTGTGTCAAAAGACCCTCCAAGATCAAGTTGGCTTATAAGATATCAAGTGAGCCTCTTGAATGCAATTCGTACCCCTAGGAAGCCTATATATATGAGGCCTTCAGCCTCATTTGAAGCACACATCCAAGACATGTAATAAAGCAAGAGAAGAACTTTGATCTTAAGGAGAAGTCCAAAAGGCAAGGGAAGCTCAAAATGGAAGCTAGAATTGAAGTTTTGGGTCTTTCTTTCTCGCTCTCTATTGTGCAATGAAACTAGGAAGCTACATCAAAGTTGAAGTTGTGAAGCTGCATAAAGCTCAAAGTTGTGAAGTTGTATCAAGGACAAAGTTAGGAATTTGTATCAAAGTCAAAGTTGTGAGGTTGCATTTAGATCAAAACTGTGAAGCAACATCAAAGTCGTAGCTGTGAAGCTGCATCAAATTCGAAGTTATGAAGCTGCATCAAATCAAAGATATGAAGTTTCATCAAGGCAGAAGCTGTGAAGCTACATCAAGGTTGAAGTTGTGAAACTACATCAAGTTTGAAGTTGCTAGGTCAAAGTTAAATAAATTATTATTGGGGGTCAAAGTTGCTAGAAACGCTGTTGGAAGGTTGAAGGTTGTTGTTGGAAGCCGTGTAAGGAAATCCAATAAAGAAGGAAGGATGACTTGGTCTTGGATAGGTCTATGTATTAGGTCTAACGTCTTGGGATTCATCGTTTGAAGATTCTATAAGAAGAGAAGAATTACTTATGCATTTTACTCTCTAAGAGGGTTTTTTGCCTTGGTTAGCAACCTAGATCTTGTTTCCTTGTGTACTATTGGTCTTCATGTTTTGGTAGTTGTTTGATGATAAGAAAAACATTATAAGTGAATAAGAAACTAATAGTAATGAAAAATAAAAGGCCCACGGGGCTTTGGATTGACGGTGGATGGGTGCACCATTAAGGCACTCTTTGCGATAGGTTACTGGTTCAAATCCCCCGTGGGTGCTTACCTACCAAAAAAATAAAAAAAATAAAATAATGAAAAGTAAAAGAATACTACAAGCAATTATCAAGGTAAAAGGAAATCACCCTAATCTAGTTGCCTTAGATTTCTCAACAACAACCACTATTGAGACACCAACATTGAGTAATACATGTGTAGTCTTGTGTCCTATATGCCATTGTTCCTACATAAATGAAATAATTTCCCAAAAAGTGCATAAAAATAAGAATTAAAATGACACGTAGAAGGATATTTGTACCTTGACCAAAATCAATCAATATGGATGGAAATGTAATAAGAAAGAATGGAAAGTCAAAAATAAAAAGGTATTGCGTACCTATGAAAAACATGTCAATTTGGCCAACTCTAACGATTCTCAAAGACTTTTTATCTATCTTCAAATTTATAGATATAGTAATGAAGAACCATTTTGAGCCTAATTCCATATCTACAAGCCATTTCATTTTTCATTTGGTGTTCTTCCACTAGATTAGGGGCCTCTTGCTGGGCCATATGCCCTTAAAATTCCTATGATTATGTGATTCTACATGTATTGAATATATTCACCGATTTAGATGAAATTATTTCATACCTTGGAGTGTTATCCACTTTAGGTGTGCATATGTTTGCACCTTTTGGCATTAGACTCTCTTGACTATTCTTTGTGTCGTCCTTGTCCCTTACTACGACACTATTGTTTCGTGGCCCTCACTCTCTTAATTGGTTTATTGTAGCCTTTACTTTCTCACTATTCACTATCGTTTAATTGTGAGAATTTCACCCATTCCCATATAGAATGTTATATTTCTTCCACTTTTGAACAATGTCTCAAGTAACAAACTCAACTCTAGTCAATTGTGTTGTTAAAACTTGACATTCTCAATGCATTAGAGGAAATTTAAGCCTAAAAGTATGCTTGTAAGAAAAAATTATAAATAACAATATTTGAAAAAATTGTGGCCTCTACACTTGAAATTTGAGTAAACCTATAAGGGGGTAAGCCAAAAATACAATTAAAAAAAAAAAACAATTTTTTTCTTTTCCCTCCAAAATATTTGCATGTATTTCCTTTTAAATTTAAAGGATTTTGATTGGCTTATGTATTATGACATGGAATTACACAAAAATTTAATGGGCACTTTTAGACTGAAAATTTCTTCTAATGTACACAGTTAATAAATGCATTCAACTTCCAAACATGTGTTGGTTAGAAGAAATTTGTTCTAGTGCAATTTGTTTTATAAGATAATGTAAATTGCATGATGTTGTGAAGCTTTAAGATTTTGAGAAGACAATATATATTGTAAATGAGTATTCTTTTAACATAATCCATTTCTACATTAAAACAACTAAACTAATTTAAAATTACAATACCGGAAATATTATGTAACAAAATTTTGTTGAACCTAGAAAAATTAAACATCATTATATTATTTATATGATATCTTTAGACACATACTCACATTTATAACTAGCTCAACCCTATAAATTAAATGGATGGTAAACATGGATAGACACCAATCCATGATAATCATCAAAACACTTCATGATACATCTTATATTGCTAAAGTTAAAAAATAATAAAAATCAACTAAATTATAACTTTATTTCGATATTTTTGTTTGTTAATTAATTACCTTCTATTATATAATAAAATTGACATATGAATCTCAACAATTAGCCTTCTCACTATCATGGCTTGTAGCAAGGGAAACCAAACCAACAATAGTGGAGGCATCTTACCAATTTTTTTGTCCATTAAAATAATCAAAATTGAAGATATTGTCTAAGCTTTCTTACACCTAGAGATTTGTCGGAATACATAGTCAAATTTTTTATATATAATCTGGTGGGTGGATCTAATCCTCCATAATTTTAGCTTATCTATGAAAATAAAAAAAAAGTTTCATATTGAAAAAACATAGAACAAAAATACCTGTGCATGTATCATTTGACTTGAGAAGTTCTTGGGGTTGAAACCTATGCTCATGGGCTAGAGATGGAACCATTATGAAGATATCCTTCCATGGGTGAGACATGAATCTAGGTTAACCAAAAAAGTGTTGGTGGCATTAAACCTTTTGGATTTCATTGAGGGAGGCTATAATCTTGTTTTTCAGCCCCAACCCATTTTTCATTTGCTAGTGAAAGGTGATAGAGTTAATATATTGGCTCTTATGTTCCTTGATGTGGCCAGGGTCAAGGACCCAATAAAATAATTCAACTTGAATTTCAAATACTAAATATGCTTATGGGTTAGTCATGGTTAAAGATTTCAATTGTTAAATTTCTTCTTGAACTTATGGAGTGACACAGTGGTCTATTTCAGCACCAGCCTTGGCTTGAGAATGGGATCTAGGTCATAGCTTGAGAATAGGATCTGGGTCTTCTTGAAGAGCCACCACCCTATATAAAGGGTCATATATATAGCATGAGAGCACATGGAAGCTAGTTTGAGGTGCACAAGCTAGTTAAAAAATAGAAGGTAGTAATTGCATTGCTTTGACATTTTGACTGTATCTTTCTTTCACCAAATTTATACATTCACCAAAAACAATAACATTAACAAAATCAACAAGTACAGTTAACAACTTCATTGATACCTAAAACCATTGATATGGTTACTGGTTTTAATCATTCCTCAACCCGCTTGCTTAATGATGCAAGTCATCTGTGAATATGTAAGCAATTTTTACTGTTTTTGACTGAATGCATGGTCTGGTCTCCAAATTTTCTGGCGTGACATCATTTCCCAGAGAAAAGTGATCAGAGTGATGGGTGACATGTCACCCATTGGTGTTTTGGAGAGCATTTGCAAAGTTAAAAAAACCTAGTTCCAGTAATGTTGTAACTATGGTTATCGAATTTTATTTTGAATTCATAATTCTATTCCTATTCGATTTTAGGACGAAAAAATTCGATTATGTGAAAATTAGATTAGAAATGGGAATTATTCATCTTATAAAATTAATATATTATTTAATTTAAAGTTTTTTGAAAAGGTGAATATATTTTCATGTTGGCAAAAGGCTCAAGAAAGATATATTAAAAGTTTGCAGAATTAAAAATAAGGCTTTTTTTATATTAAAATAATAGAAGTTATGAAAAATTGTTTATGCAATCAAGTTTTGAGTAATTAATATAAAAATTTTAGTTAGTGTTATTGTTTATATCGGAAATTTATTTTTTTCTTTTTCTAAAAAAATTGAGCCAAACTTTCAAAATGTCAAAATATCTGCAATCCTAATTTGCAATTTACCAAACCTAACTGTCTGAATGATCGAGCAAGACAATCTAAGCCAGAGTCTACAGCTGCACCCAACAAGAGTCCAAAGCATTAAAAAAAAAGAAGGATTTTTCTGAAAGGTTGAAAACTATAGTATTAACTAAATCCAAAATGCTTCAAATTTATTAATATTGCAGAGTGAGAAAATTGTCATAAAATCTAACAATATGAATAAAAAAACCTCAAAGCTAAAGTTTAATATAAATAATGAAATCGCACTTACCAAATAATTCATGACTCAATCATTATTCGTATCCAATCCAAATTAATCAATACTGTTATCATTATAAGAATTCAAAGCTGATGTTCAATATAAATAATGAAATCTCACTTACCAAAGAATTCATGACTCAATCGTTATTCCTATCCAATCCAAATCAATCAATATTGTTATCAGTATAAGAATTCAAAGCTGAAGTTCAATATAAATATTGAAATCTCACTTACCAAAGAATTCATAGCTCTATCCAATCCAAATCAATCAATATTGTTATCATTATAATAATTCAAAACTGAAGTTCAATATAAATAATGAAATCTCACTTACCAAAGAATTCAAGGCTCAATCAATATTCCTATCCAATCCAAATGAATCAATATTGTTATAGCTATAAGAATTCAAAGCTGAAGTTCAATATAAATAATGAAATCTCACTTACCAAAGAATTCATGATTCAATCATTATTCCTATCCTATCCAAACCAATCAAGATTGTTATCACTATAAGAATTCAAAGCTGAAGTTCAATATAAATAATGAAACCTCACTTACCAAAGAATTCACAACTTAATTATTATTCCTATCCAATCCAAATCAATCAATATTGTTATCACTATAAGAATTCAAAGCTGAAGTTCAATATAAATAATGAAATCTCAGTTATCAAAGAATTCATGACTCAATCATTATTCCTATCGAATCCAAATCCATCAATATTGTTATCACTATAAGAATATTATTCCTATCCAATCCAAATCCATCAATATTGTTATCACTATAAGAATTGAAAGCTGAAGTTCAATATAAATAATGAATCTCACTTACCAATCATGACTGAATCATTATTCCTATCCAATCCAAATCTATCAATATTGTTATCACTATAAGAATTCACTATCCTTATCCAATGCAAAGTTGTTTAACAATAACTATCTAATCCAAATTTATTTAAGAGTAAGAGTATGTGCAGATTATCCTTTGCAATCCAAATCAATTACTATTCTTATCACTATAAAAATTCATGACTGAATCACTATTCCTATCCAATCCATATTCATTTAACAATAAGACTATGTGCCCATTATCCTTTGTGGTGGTAGACCACAGAAAATAAACCTCTCTAATTGAATTCCACTATCCATTATTCTCTATTTTACCATAAACCTTAATAGCTAACTATAATTCAACTTAATAACTAGCTATAATTCAACTTAATAGCTATAATTCAACGAGGTAATTGTCATCATCCAAAAAAATTATGAGAAAAAATAAATAATGCCTAAGGCCACCACAGGTTGGTAGATTCGAAAGCTGATGCAACCCCTCGAATTGGTGTTTGAGATGTGCGATGTCCTGGTAATTCCATTTCTTGGACAATCGAATTGCTAGCGGAGTTGACTATGCACATATCTAATGTGCTATCAACTGCGAGAATAAAACCACTGTTGTTCACGGTCACGGCCAAAGGAAATACGGGAGTTCCAAAATCACACCATATTTCAAATTCTCCCGCTTCCTTCAACTTCCACATGCGAACAAACTCAGCATCATGTCGATCAACTAGCATGAAATGGCCATCATATTCAGCAAAATTTTCAATGATGCGCCATCCCTGGGGCAGTGGGATTTCTGTCCAGATTCCGTCAGCAATATTAAACGCTGCAATATTAAAGGCCGCCCAGTAAAATTTTCCTTGACAAAAAATACCCTTATCAAAAGGACAGATATGATCTGGGACCATGGTGGAATGTTGAGTCCACGCGTTGGATTCTGAATCATAAATACACATCTGCATCATTCTTCTATTAACACCTCGACCTTGTTGCAATTGGTGGTTTAACAAAGAATAGCCTAGAACGAGAGTGCAACGCCTTGTGGAAGAGTCGAAAACCATCCCATTGAAGTGGTAGCCAGGTATAGGAGGACGAGGTAGGTGTCTCCAATTCTTGGTACCAGGAATTCCTATGGAAAGAGCCAACCGATCCCCTCGTTCATGACAACACACGATGCTCTTGCAACTATCCAGAACGATGCAATTGAGCAAAGGCACTTTGTAAATGTGTGAACCAGTACTGCATCCTTCTATAACCCAAAATTCCACGTCATCTTTGGAATCCCAATGGATCTGAATCAGAAACCCCGGGGTAGAACAAAGCGACCATTTTGGAACAAGCCCTTCGAAGGCATCCCGAGAAGACAGTAGATCTTTCCACTGTTTACACACCGCCCTCATTTTGCCCAGAACCCTAATGGGAAGCTTCGCTAAAATCATATGCAACAACACCTCTGGGAGCCTTTGCCATATTTCTGCTTCCATTGCTAAAATATTTCTTTCTCCAGCGACAAAAAAAAATCTCAGGCCTTTCACAGCTCTCCACCGAAA
Source organism: Pinus taeda (assembly GCA_000404065.3). Classification (NCBI taxonomy): domain Eukaryota; kingdom Viridiplantae; phylum Streptophyta; class Pinopsida; order Pinales; family Pinaceae; genus Pinus; species Pinus taeda. Next base: position 11,519 of record APFE030090576.1, read on the forward strand.
AAATAAATCTCATACCCTTCACAGCTCTCCGCGAAAAAAATAAATCTCAGACCCTCCACAGCTATCCTAAGGGCGTTCCACTTTCAGGATCCAGCCCTCCCACTCGAGTTATATAAAAGAAAACGATCCCCTGATATAACGGTCTGCCCGCTCTTTACGGCATAAATTACAAAAGTAATCTAGCTTTATCTGTTTGGTGAAATAATTTTTGAAGTGTGACCTGGATTCCGGGTATTTTCACATTGTTGATACTTAATATATATATGTATTTTAAAGTAATATCCATAGTAATTGATAATTGGATTGGTTTTTATTAATTTTACACCGATTCCAATTGTTATTATTATTATAACGTGAGATAAATGGTACACCTTAGTATGCTAGCACTTTGACATCGATTCTAAGTGTTTTTAGTATAATTTTAGGTGACATACCCATGCCCATGCCACTTTGACACCGAATCTAAGTGTTTTTATTATAATTCTAGGTGGCATACCTATGCCCATGCCCATGCCCATGTCCCTAAGTAATAGGGAGTTTGAATATGTGATTTTATATTCATATTTGTTTTAATGTTTTTCATGAGGTTATTAAGAAAGTTTTTTTAAATGTAATTTTTTTTAAAATTAGTTATTAATATATTAGTGTAGCTATATAAATTAAAAGTATAATCTGATTTGTTTCTTCAAGGTAGTTTTTTTATTAATTTTAATTAAAATTTGGTAGATATTTAAAAAAAATTGAGTTTAAGATGTTTAATTTACAAAAGTGGAGCGTGAGAGTGGTTTTTCAAGGTGTTGAATCTATTTACCCATTCAAAAATGTATATTAAAAAAAAAATCACAATCTTGATTGAAATTATATTGCTCAATTCCTGTGAAAAAGACTATTTTGTCTATAACTTAAATTAGGTTATGGAAATTTTTAACTTATAAATAGATTTTCTTACAATATCATTGACAAATACCATAACTTATCAATGCTACATGTCCATAAAACCATCTATCTATTAATTATTTATAATTTAATTAAAATTTAATAATCATATTCCAAAATAGATATATAATTATTTTATTGTATACCAAGTCTCTTCCAAATAAATCACATCAAATTTTTAGGATAAGCTTTTAGAACCACTTAACATTTAAAATTAATAATTATAATTATAATTAATAATAAAATCAATCTAGATCCATCTTAATTTGTGAGAGATCAAATCCGTTGAGATGTAGACATCTTCTAGAGTGGAAAGAGATTTGATCCCTCAATAACACATACCCAAAAACCATCGGTCATTTCAAAATAATTTTTTTTATTTTAATTTAATTTTATAACTTTTTTAAATCAAAACTTAATACTTACAATATATCAAGATTCTTAACTATGGATATTTACCTTCATTTTGCCATATATATTATTAACTTGTAAATAGGATTTGTTACAATACCATGCATTAATACCATGGCTTATCAATATCACTTGCTCAAAAACCATAACCATTTCAAAATCAAAATTTATAAATATTTATTTTATACCATCCTTTTAAATTTAAATCTAAAAGTAAAAAGCTTTTGGGGAGATGTTGTAGTGGTGTAAATGTTTACATGTGGGCTCAATTAAAAAAAAATAAAAAGTTAAAAGTAATTTCTTCGATAAAAATACATAAATAAATAAATAATAATGATAATTAACAAGAAAACATGCATCTTGACATGGTCAAATTACATAAAATTTAAAATAAAATAAAATAAATAAAATATAAAATATAAAATTGATAATTATAATCATAAGCCTCACTTACCGACCTATTGCATTGCTAAGGCATTTGTGTGGTTGGTTCAATCCTTGTCTAGCTTGTGTGTCATGGTTGGGGCAATGCAATTCTACATGGAGGTTATAGCAGTAGTTGATG
>APFE030090579.1:10337-38919 GCA_000404065.3 Pinus taeda
GTTTTCTTTGTGGGTCACTTGAGTTGTTGCATGCATGACTTTAGTTAGAACTCAATCAGTTGAGTTTGGTGGAGTTTATTGTGGAGTTGATGGAGTTGTGTTTAGTTTGACTTGGTTAAACTAGTTGTAATTAGTCTAACTACAAATAGACTAATGATGAGTTGTTAAACTAATTATTAATTCATAATGCAACTAAAGAATACATCAGTTAACTCAATTGCATGTCAGTGGATGTTCAGTTCAGCAGGGACAGGTGTTAGAGGATCAAACTGCTATCAGTTGTGACTATAGTTGTGCATGAGGATTTGCACAATCAATGGGATTGAGTTATGCCAATGAGAATAGGCCAATACCAAGTGATTATAGCCTCTGCTCACGTGATTCCCAGTGTGAGTGATTCCTTTGAGGTAAATACGACTTTGGTTCAACCATTCTCATCCATTCTTGAGCAGGTATTGAGCAGTGGAGGCAGGCAAGCAATGGAATAGATTTGGAGATCAGATCTGAGTTGTATTGTGTGTAACAGGTGGAGATAGTGCTGGATACTTGTGAGCAGTATTAACTATTGTAATGTTACATGTTCTCAATCATTAATATACAGATAGTGTGGGGTTTTCAGCTGTAAGCTTTCCCCGGGTTACATACTGTGTTAATATGTGCATGCTCTTGATGTTTTATTGTTATTTATGCTGCTATATTGATGATCAACGTAGAGGAGCTTATGTATTGTGCATGTATTCCGCAATAGTACATGATCAGGATAATCTCCATTGAATATGTGTTTATTATTCAAAATTTCTTACACAAATCTGGGACAATCTACCTATGAGAAGGAGATGATGGTTATCTTACATTTAGTGGATACCTGGCGACCATGCTTATTAGGGCAGCATTTCCAAATCTGTAGAGACCATTAAAGCCTTAAATATTTTTTAGAGCAACGCCTATCCTCGCCACAACAAAATAAATGGCTCACCAAAATGTCAGGATATGATTATGAAATAATTTACAAGAAAGGGCACGAAAATGTCGTAGTAGATGCTTTATCATGCCAATTTAAGGAGGAAAGCACCCTACTCGCAATCTCCCTTCCCATTCCAAAATGGATTGAAGAGGATCGCAAGGAATGGATTTCACATCCTTTGCTCTCCCAACTCATTAATAAATTTCAAGCAGATCCAAATTCCACAGCGGGCTACTCTTAGCAGGATGAGATTCTTTACTACAAGGACAGAGTCATGATATCACCAACATCCACCCTCAAAAGTCGCATTTTGGCGCAGTTGCACTCATCTCCCACTACAGGCCATTTAGGCTTTCAGAAGACTTATGCTCGCACTCGATGTTCATTATTTTGGACAGACATGAAAAAGGACATTCTTACTTTTGTAGCTGAGTGTGAGATATGTCAGCACCACGAAGGAGAAATAGTCAAATCCCCAGGAACATTACAGCCATTGCCCATCTCGGCCTCAATTTGGATGGAGGTTTCTATGGATTTCTCTACGGGTCTTCCAAAGTCAGGCAACAAGTCAGTCATCATGGTGGTTGTGGACATAATTTCTAAGTATGCTCATTTTTGTGCCCTACCCCACCCTTTTACAACTACTTTGGTGGTTCAATCTTTCATGGACCAGATCTTCAAATTGCATGGCATGCCCATTTCCATTGTGTCTGACCATGACCCGATCTTCACTAGTAACTTTTGGCAGGAACTCTTCAAGCTACAAGGTACCCAACTACACCTCAGCACTTCCTATCATCCCCAAACTGATGGTCAAACTGAAGCAGTCAACAAATGTCTGGAGACCTACCTTAGGTGTTTCACTCAGTGGTTAAACTCCTACAAAACCACACAACCATGATGGCCCACCTCAGAGAGAATCTCCATCAAGCTCAAAACTGCATGAAGCAACAAGCAAATCAACATCATTTAGAAGGCAAATTTCAAGAAGGGGATCAGGTATTTTTGAGGCTACAACCATATAAGAAAACATCACTCAAAGACAAGGGTTGTCCGAAATTATCTCCAAAATTCTATGGACCATATCAAGTACTTCAGTGCATCTGAGAAGTAGCCTACAAGCTAGCTTTGCCACCCACTGCAAAAATCCATCCATTCTTCCATGTCCCATGCCTCAAGAAAGTGATTGGGAACCATTGCCGAATTCAAACCAGTCTACCATAATTAGACGAAGAAGTTTCAATATGGCTCCAACCTGAATTCTTCGCATGCGAGAACGGCACCTGCGCAGTCGCACGATCAAGGAATTCCTTGTCAAGTGGAAAGACACCTCTCTAGAAGATGCGACATGGGAACCAACCACTGTCCTTCAACAGTTTCCACAGCTTTAGCCTTGAGGACAAGGCTATTTTTATGGGGGACGGCATGTTAGGGTCCAACCCTAACCCCCTTATTTATGTAATAAGGTTGAGTCATAGTTATAGTTAAGTAAAGAGTCAATAAAGCCCAGATTAATAATTGTAAGTGGTTGACCTGCATTTAAAGAAGGGGCCACAGTTAGTTGCAAATGGGCCATGGTATTAGATATATGGTATTAATAAGAACCATGGTACTAACCCATGGTATTGAAAGTATAAATCCTATATAAAGGATCGAGACTCCCCTCGAGGAGAATCATGTCTTATTTTGTAATTGAGCCTAGCTCTATTGGAGGTTGCCCCCTTGAAAAGGCAAGTGAACATTTCTTTCCTTTTTGAATAATAAAACACATGCTGTTATTTCTTATTGTTTTGTGTTCTGGGTATATTTCTTCGCATATTTGGTGATGATGATGATGATAGTGGTTAACGTCCACTGAGACCAAATTGGTCTATTGGACCTATAATTTCTTTATTTTTTAATTATCTGGCTCCTCATCTTTCTTGACGAGATTGGTGTTGTAGCTTTCTTTTTTTTCTCTACGATCTTCCAACTTCCTCTATCTTGCATCTCCTTCATCTCTTCTAGTATTCTGGTATCTTCTCGCAGGTCAAGAGCATAACAATTAATCTCTTTCTTATTGTTAATTGCGACAAAGTCATCGTGCCTGAACCATCAGGTTCTCCTAGTTCCTCTTCCTCTCCTCTATTTGAAAGATCGTTTGAGGAGCCTTTTCCTGAATTTCCGTAGTCACTTGAGGAGCAAGGTGTTGAACTTGGAATTGTTCTGAACATTCAACCTTTGTCATCTTGTCCTCCTCCTCCCTCAGATACAAGGTCACTTTTCTGACATTGGCCCAGAATCTCTAGATAAACCTATCCAGACTCCCGAGAGTCCGCCAACTCCTGAAGGTCAGCTAGGACTTGTTTTTTATCCTCCAAATCCTTTGTTTGATCCTATTTTGATATCACTGCATCATATTTATAGTCTGTACGATCAGCTGGGTATTCTTTTGAATTGTTCCCTTGAAACATCTTCAGTTTTTCGTTGTCATTTTTTTCCACCCATGGAATCAGAAGGTGAGATCCCAGTCTCCTCTCTAGGTCACTTCGAGGTTTCTGATATACACACTCCACACACTGTCGATGAGCAGGAATACCCTTTCCCTCCTGAAGGTTTCCCTTACATGGGAAGCATTCTAACCAATGTTCATCGTGAGTTACCATGTAATTACGTGACTTTAGCTCAGTTGATCTCATGTACACATAACACCTCATCCTTATATCACAACCCTATCTGGTAGCTTGGCACTATGCCTACCTCAGGTCCATTCATTCAGAACTTGACCTCTTAGCCAATTGTGCATTCTGCAGTTACTTCAGCTTCGGTGCAACCCACCATCCTAAATCCTCTTTTTTCACTGGTCCAAGTAACCCATTCGGTTCAATCGATGATCTCAAGTCATGTCTCTGTTAGTTCTTCGATACCTCCAGTAAGTGGATAGACTGTACCACCACTTGAGGGGGAAATCAGAATGTTTCTATGAAATCTGTTACAATCAACGTGAATGGCTCACAAACTCACATGTTTTGGATGAACCAACCCTTTTCTAGTGCCATTCCAAAACCCGTTGGTCTTGTTGGATCGAGCAATGTCCAGTACCATCCGTCGAACCCTATTGGTCCATCTAGGTCAAGTAACGTCCAATACGAGCAGCCTTATGTGGCTTAGGTTCAATACCAACCTCCTTATGTTCCATATGGTTCACAAGCGATGGTAAATCTGCCTTATGTCCCTCAAGATGGACCTCATGTTTAGCCTAGTCTGTCCATCACACTTGGTGGATGCGGCTAGATCCAGTTCAGGAACTTTCAAGGTGTCACTTTGGGAAATATCTAAGTACCCTTGCAGCACCAATGAAAACTTTTGCAGCAACAAGGGAAACTTTCGTAGCAGCAAGGGCCATCCATGCAGTAGCAAGGGCAGATAATGCATCAACAAGGACAACTACAACAACGGCAAGGTCAACCCTTGCAACAGTCACAAAAAACCTTGCAGCTGTAGATGCAGTATGTTCAGCAACCCTCCCAACCTATGCCCTTGCAAGGTAAACCTCTGTAGCTATAGGGATAACCTTCACAGCCACAAGGTCAGCCCTTGAAACAACAAGGTCATCCGGACTAGTAGAAACCCTTATACTCATATCAACAGGGTCAACCTTTGCAAGGGCAAGGTCAAGGTCAAGTCCTGCAACAATAGGCCAAAAATCCTTATGTCCAAGGGCAGCAAGTGCAGAATCCTTATGTCCAAGGGAAGCAAGTGCAGAATCCTTATGTCCAAGGGCAGCAAATCCAAAACCATTTTGCCCAAGGGCAGTAGGTTCAAGACCCTTACACCCAGGGGCAGCAAGTGAAAAATCCATATGTCCAAGGCCAATAGTCTCAACAACCTTTTAACCCATATGTTGCTTATTAATTACCTATGGCCGGATAGTTTCAAGGCCAGAATCCTCCTTACGGACGAGGTAAGCTACAATGGGGGAAAAATCAAATTCCATATGGAGAAGACCCTCCACTATGGGGACAAAATCCTTACCAGCAGGGATGGATTCAATAGGTCGGGCCCGCTTATTGGCCTCAAATGCCTTTCAACACCCAATTGTCATTCTTGGCCACATTGGAATTGCCAGATGTCTCTAGACTCATGAATGATCCAATTCTTCATTCGCCATATTGGCCTCTAGTTCTATCCAAGATCTTGAATGATTGTTCGAAGTTTGAAGGAAAAGCGAAAGAGGATCCACAAACCCACGTGATGAAATATCACCTCTGGTGCTCCTCGAATTCCTACGTTGATGATTCCATTCATCTTTAGCTTTTCCAACGAACCCTCACAAGTGTTGCAGCCAAGTGGTACATCAAACTCCCTCGAAGTACCTATCATGACTTTTAAACTCTTTCCATGGCCTTTCTCACACATTTCCTGCTACCAGTTCGCTATGAAACTGGCACCCATCTCCATACATCACTCAAGCAAGACACTACAACCCACATCTCTGATCACATCCATGAATGGAGACGTCGACGTCACCTGATCAAGTTTGATATTGTTGATCAGTTATTGACCAAATGGTTCACCAAGTCATTCGTCAACAAAATTGCTAAGGAAATTGCTATGGGTGGATATGTCACTAAGGAACAAGCCATTGCATGTGCCCAATATCTAGACCTTGTCTATTCACAATCTGGCACGTTATATGATATGTTACCCGATGCACCCAGACCATCATCTGATCTGGCAACATCCAAGTCTTCGGCTACACCTCTTATTGATGGAGTAATTGGTTCAGTGTCCTAGACCCCCGTAAAATATTCTTCCAAGCAAAAGTTGGTCTCCAACACTACTTCCAATGATTCCTCTTGTAATTCACTTGGTCTTGGTAAAACCTCAAAGGTTCACGTTGTCCAATCTATCGCAGCAGAAAAATCATCTAAAGGTAAGAAGAAAGGCAAAGGCAAAGGTAAAGCAGATGCCCTGAAACAGGACCCTTCGAAGTCGTCTACTAGTGCTGCTTCTCAATGGAAGCCTAACTATCCATGCCTCATCTGTGAGGAGGATCACTATAATAAAAATTGTCCCAGACGATCCGAAGTTAGTCATTTTCTCAAAGGAAACCCAACTATCTTGAAAGAGCCCTTTCTGTCCCAACAGACCCAAATGGTAGAGCAACCCCAATCATCTGCTTCGTTAGGTTCCCAAGTGTTCATGATGAATATGCATATCAATGTGGCTACCAGATCAAAATATTATCAAACACCTACCCCGACAGTAAGGAAAGAGAAAGAAGTTAACCCTTCCTCTTCTATCCCGTCAAGTTCTGGTCCTCTCCATATAGAGTGGCCTAGTCTTGATTCTGCCATTTGACCACCTTCTCGAGGTGTGCTATGAAATTCCTCGTACAATCCAAATGCTCGAGCCACTCAGCATTATAAAATTGTTGAGGATTTGGCTCAAGTGTCATCAATTATGTCTGCTCTCGAGGTCCTTCAAAGCTATCCTTCTCAGCGGAAATCATTATTGTCAGCTATTGGAGGTATTGATCCAACTGACTCTAATCTCATTTGTTTTGATCTGGAAAATCACATTCTGTGTTTACCTCATTAGATTGCCTTTCTCATTCATGTAATCATAAATGAGAAAAACATTCATAGGATTGTCATCAATGAAGGTGATTTTTCCTACATCATGTCTGTCGCTTGTTGGAAGGCAATTGGTTCTCCTACTCTGAACCAGTCCCCTAACACTTTGGAAGATTTTGACGGACATGATTTGCGACCATTCGATGTTCTTCCTAACCTTGCCATTACTTTGGGGGGAATGACCATTCACGACAAATTAGAGATTGTTGACGCCAATCTAAACTATAATCTTCTACTCAGATGGAGTTGGACCCATGCCATGCATGCTATAGCCTTCTCCCTTTTCCGCATGATTCATTTTCCCCATCAAGGGAAGATATTCACAGTCAACCAATTGTCCTTCTTTTCCTCTTCCTCCTCAGATGGAAATGTTCCTTATGTTAAGCACACCAGTGCTCCTTATGAGAGTGTGGGGGAAGGACTTTTCAAATATCCCACCTTGATGGGTATTTTTCCACTCCCGCCTCCGCATGTTGCCTCTATCAACATGATTTTGGCTAAGTTCGATCCTATGGTCATTCCCTCACTAGATCTTTTTTATACATGGGGCGAGGTTATGCTACCTCGCCCTACCAAAATTAACTTGTGGAGATTGTTTCGAACTCGCCTTCGGTATCCTCTAATCATTATGTTTCAAGTGCATCTCTCGACATGTATTCTAAATCCCCATGGTTTTGTCCTTATGAATCTCTTGATCCCTTAGCCAAGACTTTTCTTTCTGATAAGAGTATCATGGAAGTTACGTCTCTAGAGGAAGTACCTTAGAACAAAACTCATCATCATTCCTCATTCTTTCCTAGTCCGATGGTCATGCAGTAAGCGCGGAATCATTATGTCCAAGGGAAGTAAGTCCAGAATCCTTATGTCCAAGGGTAGCAAGTCCAAAACCATTTTTTCCAAGGGCAGTAGGTTCAACACCCTTACACTCAAGGGCAGCGAGTGAAAAATCAATATGTCTAAGGCCAATAGTCTCAACAACCTTTTAACCTGTATGTTTCTTATTAATAGCCTATGGTCGGATAGTTTCAAGGATTTCAAGGCCAGAATACTCCTTATGGGCGAGGTAAGCTACAATGGGGGCAAAATCAAATTCCATCTGGACAAGACCACCCACTATGGGGACAAAATCCTTACCAGCAAGTATGGATTTCATAGGCTGGGCCCGCTTATTGGCCTCAAATTCCTTTCAATACCCAATTATCGTTCTTGGACACATTGGAATTGCCAGATGTGTCTAGACTCATGAATGATCCAATTCTTCATTTGCCATATTGGCCTCCAGTTCTGTCCAAGATCTTGAATGATTGTTTGAAGTTTTAAGGAAAAGTGAAAGAGGATCCATAAACCCACGTGATGAAATATCACCTGTGGTGCTCCTTGAATTCCTACGTTGATGATTCCATTCATCTCTGGCTTTTCCAACGAACCCTCACAGGTGTTGTAGCCAAGTGGTACATCGAACTCCCTCGAAGTACCTATCATGACTTTAAAACTTTTGCCATGGCCTTTCTCACACATTTCCCGTTGTCGGTTCACTATAAAATTGGTACCCATTTCCTTACGTCGCTCAAGCAAGACACTGCGACCCACATCTCTGATCTCATCCATGAATGGAGACATCGACGTTGTCTAATCAAGTTTGAGATTGTTGATCATTTATTGACCGAATGGTTCACCAAGTCATTCATTAGCAAAATTGCTGAGGACATTGCTATGGGTGGATGTGTCACTAAGGAACAAGCCATTGCATGTGCCCAATATCTATACCCCGTCTATTCACAATCTGGCACGTTATATGATATGTTACCCAATGCGCCCATACCATCATCTGATTTGGTGACATTCAAGTCTTCGGCTACACCTCCTATTGATGGAGTAATTGGTTCAGTGTCCCAAACCCCCGCAAAATCTTCTTCCAAGCAGAAGTCGGTCTCCAACACTACTTCCAATGATTCCTCTTGTAATTCACCTGGTCCTAGTAAAACCTCAAAGGTTCACGTTGTCCAGTCTACCGCAGTAGAAAAATCCTCTAAAGGTAAGAAGAAAGGCAAAGGCAAAGGTAAAGTGGATGACCTAAAATAGGACCCTCCTAAGTCATCTACTACTGATGCTTCTCAACGGAAGCCTAACTATCCATGCCTCATCTATAAGGAGGATCACTATACTAAAGATTGTCCCAAATGATCTGAAGTTAGTAATTTTCTCAAAGCGAACCCCATTGTCCTGAAAGAGCCCTTTCTGTCCCAGCAGACCCAAATGGTAGACTAACCCCAATCGTCCGCTTATCTTTCTTAAGAAGTTTTCCTTTAAGGTTCACCGCGTGATGTATATGTACAATTCCTTAATATGAAATCTAAGATGATAAACAGTCGTTTACTCTTCTTTTTGCAATGAAAATCCTAGCTACTAAGGAAAGAGAAGCGAAATTCTTTAAACATAGAGTAGAGAGCACACACTAGATGCACTGTCCTAAATCAAAATCAACAAGTAGTCTAAATGCAAATGCACATGCATGTATTTGTTTTCCGCTTTCTTAATGTGTGAGTGACAAAAAGAATGCTAGGTACAAATTTGAACTATCTTTTCTCTCAAAGTGACAGTACTGACAATTTTCTCTTCAAAAGACAAAAGGAAGACGAAGACAACACTTTGCGATTTCAAATTCAAAAAACAAAAGGAAGACTAAGATGATACTTTTCGATTTCGAATTCAAAAAACGAAAGGAAGACTACCTTGCGATTTCAAATTCAAAAACAAAAGGAAGGCTAAGACGACACTTTGTGATTTCGAATTTAAAAAACGAAAGGAAGGCTAAGAGCGACACTTTCAACTTCAATTTGAAAACTGCTTTCGACCCTTGAAATACTATTAATTCAAATCAAATACAAGAGTAACAGTTTAATCAACCATCAAAAAGAGTAGGATTCTTTTCTTTGACTGAAAACGACACTTGCGACACTTCCAAATCAAGAGCTGATAGTTCGATTAAGCTACTTCTTGTAAAGGAGAATTGTAAATGGCGAAAAATACATAAAAACATTCATAATTCTTTGTGCAATGGAGGCTAAATAATGCAAAGGAAGGGAGTTTCAACAGTGGTATATTAATAATAGAAAACAAAACTCCTGAATAAAGCTGAAGAGAATGAGGAACAACCAAAATCTGGAGGCACAAATAGTCTTATCTGATCATCGCACCTGTAACACACGGAAACAGGGATGCATCTCACCTACAACACACGAGAGGTGCGATGCATCCAGACTATCAAAAGGAGACAGTGCGATGGTCCAGGGACAAGACTTTAACTTGGTTTTTGGTCAAATTTTCCAGCTTAGTTTAGGGATTTAGGCTGAGCTAATGATAGTTAGTAAATACAAAACATAGGGGCTGATCTAATGAGGTTACTTGAGCCACCACTAGGGCACTTAGGATGTTTGCAAGTTAGATGTTTAATTCATAACCTAACTCGGAGATTGACTCAAGCAGTGTTTATCTACTTTGCAGTTGCATAGCAAAAGTAGTTCGAAGGCTAGCTGGCATAACTTCAGGCTCCATCTATTGATTATAAAGTAAAAAAACTAGGAACAATCAAATAAGCTATTCGCTCCCCAATGGAGTCGTCATTTTGTTATCGGGAAAACTAGTGTCCATCCAGAGCTGCTAGTCCCACTGAGATGGGTAGCTATCTTAGACACAAACAAACTAAAGTCACTTGTGTTTTCCTTTATGAGAAGTAGATGAGAGAGAAGTAGAGAGTACCAACCTCAGTATTTCACTTGGCTCCTTTCTTGTTTCCTCTCCCCTTTGACAGATCTTTGCTGCTCCTTCCTCGCTTGTCCCGCTTTAAAGAAAACCTGTAGAGTCAAAGCAGCATAATACCATCAAAGCATAGAGATCTATAATCATAAACAATATAGGATTAGATATATATTGACCATACAAATGCATATATCAACTCAGATATACAAGAATATGGAGGAAAACTCAAATAGATTTATTAATAGAAGTAGTAGAAGAGAGGATTACAACCCATTGATCTAACCCAACACCATCCTCCCAGCATGAAAGCCCTCTTCACCTCATGAAAAGCTTAGATCACCCAACAATGTTGCACAAAGAAACCAACAACACTTCCTTACAAGATGCAAAATTCCAGCCTTTGGATCTTTAGGATGAGGGATCCATATATAGATGTTTGCAGGTGGGTGAGTCAGCTTTTGGGTTTTTAATTAGTGTCATTTCTCCAATAGTTCTCAGTTCCACTTGGAGATTTCATGATCTCTTACTCATCCCTGGGCGAATTCAGAGAGGCAAGTGTCACAGGAGAAGTTTCTCGAAGATTACATGATCATCCACCTTGCAAACTGTCTCTGCCATTTGTCTACTCTTGCCCATCGCACCCCATAGAAGGGCTTTTTAGTGTGCATCGCACCCTGTGCATGCATTAGGTGGGATGCATCGCACTTTGACCATGGAGCATGTGAGATGGTCCAGTTTGACCAGTTCTAAGCAGTTTTTCATGGAGAACTTCTGGGAGATGATGTAATCAGCTGACCAGTATGAAACAACACTTTTAGGGACTTAGAAGCCCTTGGTTTATGGAAATATAATATTGGGGTTGTAGTGCCCAAATATGTCTATAACACTCCTGCAATGAAAACTTTGAAATCTCTATTGTACATTTATTCTAGATCCAATGCCATGTAGAAATGAATGTGTAGATTCAATATTTCTCATGAAATTTGCTAAATCACAAGACTTGAAGCTAATCTACTAGTCTGTGGAGGTTAATTTACCATCTAAAACAAGAATCATAGACATTCAAAAGGAAACATCACCAATGCACAAATATTTATCTATGGGACAAAAACTACTAAAAACCCCTTACTATCTATATTGCATTAATCATAGAATAGAGAAGAAATATAATGTTTTCTCAAGACTAATAACACCATACAAGGGTATAGTCTATCCCCTTGCGTGACTAATTGAACCTGCCCCAACACTTAGCCAAATTCAAGCCTTCTCAATCTCCTATTTCCTTGTGTTGTTCCCTTGGGAAATTGCCCCTATTTTTTAGGAATTTCACACCAAGGAATATTGCAATAGCCTTAGGTCCATCTCTGACTACATGCACTACCTGTACACATGGGAATATGCTACAATAGATAATACATTGCCTTGGAATCTCCATCTCAACTAAGTAACTCGAATTCTCTACATGAAATAATTATTTGGGGTTGATTTGTTGAGTTAATTGGTTGATCACTAAGTGTGGTTGAAGTTCTATTTCCATAACTTGACCTCCATTATTTCTTCTGATAGTTAGAACTAGTTAAACTAACAATAACTCAAATTAACTGAAATGGATTGCTACAAATTAGCAATCATTCATGTATAATTCAACTCAAGCTTCCCCAACTTAAATTTATTGAGTTAACTAGGTGACAAGTGCCATGTCACCTTAGTTAACTACCTCCAAGTATTACGCTGAAATAGAAATTCAAATTTCAATCTAGTTTGACCACGACAAAGTCAGAACTAGATTTTCTTGTTTCATTTTCAACAATATTTCCATCATTTTCTTTGATTAATGAGATGAACTCTTTCTGGTCACCTTTCATGTGCCTAGAACATCCACTATCTATAAACCACTAAATTTCATTGTTATGAGCATACATAACTAGACCACATTTGTCAAGGGTAGATTCTTCAGCCTTCTTTCTCCGGACTCTCTCTCTTGGCTTCAATGGATAATTTTGTGCTTCCTGGCACAGACTGTGGCATGCATTATAAATTGTACACTGAAAGAGGATCAATGGAATTATAAGTTATGATTTGGTTATGTGAAGACTTATTTTGGTAATTATCCCTTAACGCCTTGTAGTGCTTTTCTTGATAACCAATTTTTTTGCAAAATAAACAATGACTGAGAAAAATAGTTTGATATCTATTATAAATATACTTCTCCTGATGAGACATTCCTTTCAGGGACAGACTACGTCTGATTCCTTGGATGAACTTTGTTTCCTGTAGGATTATTGTGATGAGATCTTTTAAAGACATCAACAAAACTTCTAGGTCTTTATTCATGATGAACAGTGGTATCTTCCTTTGAATGTGAAGATTTTCCTATGAAGCCAATTCCATATTTGTCATGTGGTTGTATTTGGGAGCTGAGAATAACATCCAATATCTGAGAACTCCTCAAATTCTTGTTGGAATTTTCCAACTCCCTTTTTAAAGACACTACTTCAACTTCCAATTTTTCACAAATTTTTTCCTTTCCCTTTAGTTTATTGTTCAAGACTTCTTCTTTTCTCTTAGATTTTTCTTTCTTGGTTTTGAGAGAGATGATTTCCTAAGATAATTTTCCATTATTTTCCTCAAGTCTATCATTTTCCTCTAAGGTACTGATCAATAGTTCATCCATACTTCCTTATTATTCTTTTGGATTATTTTTTTCATTTGTGAAGGCCATGGAAATTATTGCTTTGCTTCCATCATATTCTTCTTCATCAGAGTCATCATTGTCTTGCTTAGAGAAGAAATTGCTTTTTTCTGAGACTCTCTTCTTGAATTCTCTTTTCTTGGGTTCATTTTCATCATCGTTATCATCCTGTAAATGACACTTGGTTGGATAATTTCCTATTTTACCACATCTAAAACAAATGAGAGGTAACTTACCTTTGAGTTTGGATCCTTTCTTCCACCTTCTGAGAAATTGTATCATTCCAGTATCATAATCATCATTGGTGCAATCACAATTCTTCCCCTTTCTCAATTTCTTTGATGCCTTGAATTCAACTTCCTTCTGAGTTGGATTTCCTAAACTCATCTCATATGCTATATGGATTCCATGAAGCTCATGAATTGATAAGTTATCCAAATATTTTAGTTCTTCTATGGCACAAAAGTTAGCATCAAAATGATCTAGAAGAGATCTTAAAACTTTTTGGACAATCATATTTTCCTTAACATCTTCACCTAACTCTTTAAGAGAATTAACTACTTCATCTACTTGGAGGAAGTAACAAACAATATATTCTTCATCATTCATCTCAAAACTTTCAAACTACCTTCTAAAATTTTGAAGCTTTTCCTTTTTGACCTTGTCATTCCTTCATAGGTACTAACAAGCTTGCCCCACATTTCTTTTGATGATTCACAATTCTTAACCTTGGTGAATTCTGAGTCTGACATACCACTTGTTATAGAATTCAAAGCCTTGGAATTTTCTACATACGCCTTTTTCTATCTTTGTTTTTTGGTAGAGGAGATGGAATTTTGTATCCATTTGTAACTGATTTCCATACTTCAACTCCAAGGGACATCAAATAGTACTCTATCATAATTTTCCAAAATGTAAAATTTGTTCTATCAAAGTGGGGACCATTAAGTTCTTCCTTGCTAGACGTTTTAGTTCAAAAATTCCTTCTTATTTTTGTTATATTGATCTTGAAGAAGTTGGATCTAATTCCAATTTTTGGAAATACTAATGGGGGGGACGGGGGGGGTGTTGAATAAGTATTTCTTTCAATTGTTTATTAGCTAGGTCATATTTTTCTTAATTAGAATAACAAGTTATTCCAAAACACAAGAAATAAAATAAGAATAACATATAAATATTGTTCAAATGATGAGGACACGATTCCTCAAATTTTGGCTCCAATTTTTATAAATACTTCAATTCTACAAGGCTTCAACCTTGAATGAAAACACCAACCCTCTTAGGCTCTAATATTTGCAAAACACTTCAAATATAACTCAACCATTGATTAAACAACTTTACCAAGATAGATCTAAAGTATTGCTTCAAGGTGTGTTCCAAAATATCTTCAAAGGCTTTTCCAAAGACTTTTCATGGTCTTCTACAAAATCAATTCAAAGGTTTCTCCAAGGACTCTTCAAGTTATACTCCAAAATCACTTCAAAGGCTACTCCAAAGGCTCTTCAAGGTTTGGTCTAAAACCACATCAAAAGATACTCCAAAAAATCTCTTAAGACCTACTTCAAATATGGTCTCAAGACCCTCAAATATAATTAGATCAAGCTCCAAAATAATCACCAATGAGGCCGAAATATGAGTCAATAAGAGGTTAAAAACAAATATCAAATAAGGTTGAAATTTATGCCAATACAAGTCCAAGTTCTCCAAGAATAGGTTTTATTTTTGTCCAAAATGGGGTTGAGTCTACTCCTTACCACAAGACTGAGATATGTTACAGTGGAGTTGACTTTTGCACCTTTCCATAAGCTTGAATTCATTCATAGTGGGGGGCAAGTTTTACACCTTGCTACCAGCCCAAATTCAATCACAGGGGGGCGATTTCTATGCCTTGCCACAGGCCTGAGTTTATTCACAAGGGGGTTTAGTTGTGCTCCACAATAGGGCTAGGGTTAGAGCTACAAAAAGGTTGAGTTCTTAACAATAGATAGTTCCAAAGATGCTCCAGATAACCCACCAATAACCCTTGACATCAATAACAATTATTTTCTCAACAAAAAATTCAATTACTTCCTACTTCTTTATAAACAAGATATTTCAATATACACATTAAGTAAAATATTTCAATGTTATCTATGTATATATTATATAAAACAATTGGAAATGAAAAATGTATATTATAATTAAAACCATGTATTAATGCATTGTTCAAAATGAAGATGTGAAATTCCTTCCATGTTCACCTTGTAGTAGACATGTGACACATCCATACATATAGAACCACCATAGGTCCATCTTAACTTTGGATCTCCCAAATAATGAGAGGGATCAAATCTCTCGAGATGCAAACATTTCTTCAAATTTTGCATTACTAGACAATATTTCCACCTCAAGAGATTTGATCCTTCTTTCAACTTTTGCATTTCTAGACAATATTTGCACCTCAAGGGATTCGATCCTTCTTGGTGCTTGATATATCAGGGGCTCAGGTGGATCTATGTTGGTGCAATATCAACCATGGTCAACCATAGTTGACAAACATTAATGTAGCATTATTGTAAGAATGACCAACATTAGTGTAACATGAATACATTGTTACATTAAAGATTGACAATGGTGAACCCTCCTCTGCCACGGTCAACTTTTTCAACCCTGTCAACCCTCTTCAACCATCATCA
Organism: Pinus taeda; assembly: GCA_000404065.3. Taxonomy (NCBI): domain Eukaryota; kingdom Viridiplantae; phylum Streptophyta; class Pinopsida; order Pinales; family Pinaceae; genus Pinus; species Pinus taeda. Next base: position 26,046 of record APFE030090579.1, read on the forward strand.
AACATCAACAACCCTCAATACCCATAGTTAACCATTACCAACTGTTGACAACCACTTTCAACCTCTTCAATCATAGTCAACCATCATCAACCATCAAAAACCCTCAGCAGCCACAATTAACCTCTGCTCACGTGATTCCCAGTGTGAGTGATTCTTTTGAGGTAAATACGAGTTTGGTTCAACCATTCTCATCCATTCTTGAGCAAGTATTGAGCAATGGAGGCAGGCAAGCAGTGGAATAGATTTGGAGATCAGATCTGAGGTGTATTGTGTGTAACAGGTGGAGATAGTGCTAGATACTTGTGAGAAGTATTAACTATTGTAATGTTACATGTTCTCAATCATTAATATACAGATAGTGTGAGGTTTTCAGCTGTAAGCTTTCCCCGGGTTACATACTGTGTTAATGTGTGCATGCTCTTGATGTTTTATTGTTATTGATGCTGCTATATTGATGATCAACGTAGAGGATCTTATGTATTATGTATGTATTCCGCAATAGTACATGACAGGATAATCTCCATTGAATATGTGTTTATTATTCAAAATTTCTTACACAAATCTGGGACAATCTACCTATGAGAAGGAGATGATGGCTATCTTACATTTAGTGGATACCTGGCAACCATACTTATTAGGGCAGCATTTCCAAATATGTAGAGACCATTAAAGCCTTAAATATTTTTTGGAGCAACGCTTATCCTCGCCACAACAAAATAAATGGCTCACCAAAATGTTGGGATATGATTATGAAATAATTTACAAGAAAGGGCACGAAAATGTCATAGAAGATGCTTTATCATGCCAATTTAAGGAGGAAAGCACCCTACTCACAATCTCCCTTCCCATTCCAGAATGGATTGAAGAGGCTCACAAGGAATTTATTTCACATCCTTTGCTCTCCCAACTCATTAATAAATTGCAGGCGGATCCAAATTCCACAGCGGGATACTCTTAACAGGATGAGATTCTTTGCTAAAAGGACAAAGTCATGATATCACCAACATCCACCCTCAAAAGTCGTATTTTGGCGCAGTTGCACTCATCTCCCACTACAGTCCATTTATTCTTTCAGAAGACTTATGCTCGCACTCGATGTTCATTCTTTTGGACAGACATGAAAAAGGACATTCTTACTTTTGTAGCTGAGTGTGAGATATGTCAGGACCACAAAGGAGAAATAGTCAAATCCCCAGGAACATTACATCCATTGCCCATCTCGGCCTCAATTTGGATGGAGGTTTCTATGGATTTCTTTACGGGTCTTCCAAAGTCAAGCAACAAGTCAGTCATCATGGTGGTTGTGGACATAATTTCTAAGTATGCTCATTTTTGTGCCCTACCCCGCCCTTTTACAACTACTTTGGTGGCTCAATCTTTCATGGACCAGATCTTCAAATTGCATGGCATGCCCATTTCCATTGTGTCTGACCATGACCCGATATTCACTAGTAACTTTTGGCAGGAACTCTTCAGGCTACAAGGTACCCAACTACACCTCAGCACTTCCTATCATCCCCAAACTGCTGGTCAAACTGAAGTAGTCAACAAATGTCTGGAGACCTACCTTAGGTGTTTCACTCAGTGGTTAAACTCCTATAGAACCACGCAACCATGATGGCCCATCTCAGAGAGAATCTCCATCAAGCTTAAAACCGCATGAAGCAACAAGCAAATCAACATCATTCAGAAGGAAAATTTCAAGAAGGGGATCAAGTATTTTTGAGGCTACAACCATATAAGAAAACATCACTCAAAGACAAGGGTTGTCTGAAATTATCTCCAAAATTCTATGGACCATATCAAGTACTTCAGCGCATCTGAGAAGTAGCCTACAAGCTAGCTTTGCCACCCACTGCAAAAATCCATCCATTCTTCCATGTCCCATGCCTCAAGAAAGTGATTTGGAACCATTGCCGAATTCAAACCAGTCTACCAGAATTGGACGAAGAAGGTTCAAACTGGCTCCAACCTGAACAGGTTCTTCGCATGCAAGAACAGCACCTGCGCAGTCACACAATCAAGGAATTCCTTGTCAAGTGGAAAGACACCTCTCTAGAAGATGCGACATGGGAACCAACCACTGTCCTTCAACAGTTTCCACAACTTTAGCCTTGATGACAAGGCTATTTTTATGGGGGAGGGCATGTTAGGGTCCAACCCTAACCCCCTTATTTATGTAATAAGGTTGAGTCATAGTTATAGTTAAGTAAAGAGTCAATAAAGCCCAGATTAATAATTGTATGTGGTTGACCCGCATTTAAAGAAGGGGCCACAGTTAGTTGCAAATGGGCCATGGTATTAGATAGATGGTATTAATAAGAACCATGGTACTAACCCATGGTATTGAAAGTATAAATCCTATATAAAGGATCGAGACTCCCTTCGAGGAGCATCGTGTCTTATTTTGTAATTGAGCCCAACTCTATTTGAGGCTGCCCCCTTGAAAAGGCAAGCGAACATTTCTTTCCTTTTTGAATAATAAAGTACATGATGTTATTTCTTATTGTTCTGTGTTCTGGGTATATTTCTTCGCATATTTGGTGATGATGATGATGATATTGGTTAACGCCCACTAAGACCAAATTGGTCTATTGGACCTATAATTTCTTTAGTTTTTAATTATCTGGCTCCTCATCTTTCTTGACGAGATTGGTGTTGTAGCTTTCTTTTTTTTCTCTACGGTCTTCCAACTTCCTTTATCTTGCATCTCCTTCATCTCTTCTGGTATTCTGCTATCTTCTCGCAGGTCAAGAGCATAACAATTAATCTCTTTCTTATTGTTAATTGAGACAAAGTCATCGTGGCTGAACCATTAGGTTCACCTAGTTCCTCTTCCTCTCCTCTGTTTGAAAGATCGTTTGAGGAGCCTTTTCCTGAATTTCCGTAGTCACTTGAGGACCAAGGTGTTGAATTTGGAATTGTTCTGAACATTCAACCTTTTTCATCTTTTCCTCCTCCTCCCTCAGATACAAGGTCACTTTTCTGACATTGGCCCAGAATCTCTAGATAATCCTATCCAGACTCCCGAGAGTCCGCCAACTCCTGAAGGTCAGCTAGGACTAGTTTTTTATCCTCCAAATCCTTTGTTTGATCCTATTTTGATATCACCGCATCATCTTTACAGTCTGTACGATTAGTTGGGTATTCTTTTTAATTGTCCCCTTGAACATCTTCAGTTTTTCGTTATCATTTTTTTCCACCCATGGAATCAGAAGGTGAGATCCGAGTCTCCTCTCTGGGTCACTTCGAGGTTTCTGATATACACACTCCACACACTGGCGATGAGCAGGAATATCCTTTCCCTCCTGAAGGTTTCCCTTACATGGGAAGCATTCTGACCAATGTTCATCGTGAGTTACCATGTAATTACGTGACTTTAGCTCAGTTGATCTCAAGTACAGATAACACCTCATCGTTAAATCACAACCCTATCTGGTAGCTTGGCACTATGCCTACCTCAGGTCCATTCATTCAGAACTTGACCTCTTAGCCAATTGTGCATTCTGCAATTACTTCAGCTTCGGTGCAACCCACCATGCTAAATCCTCTTGTTTCATTGGTCCAAGTAACCCATTCGGTTCAATCAATGATCTCAAGTCATGTCTCTGTTAGTTCTTCGATACCTCCAGTAAGTGGATAGACTGTACCACCACTTGGGGGGGAAATCAGAATGTTTCTATGAAATCTGGCACAACCAATGTGAATGGCTCACAAACTCACATGTTTTGGATGAGCCAACCATTTTCTAGTGCCATTCCAAAACCTGTTGGTCCTATTGGATCGAGTAATGTCCAGTACCATCCACCGAACCCTGTTGGTCCATCTAGGTCAAGTAACGTCCAATACGAGCAGCCCTATGTGGCTTAGGTTCAATACCAACCTCCTTATGTTCCATATGGTTCACAAGCGATGGCAAATCTACCTTATGTCCCTCAAGATGGACCTCATGTTTAGCCTAGTCTATCCATCATGCCTGGCGGATACGGCTAGATCCAGTTCGGGAACATTCAAGGTGTCACTTCGGGAAATATCTAAGTACCCTTGCAGCACCAATGACAACTTTTGCAGCAACAAGGGAAACTTCCATAGCAGCAAGGGCCATCCATGCAGCGGAAGGGCAGATAATGCATTAACAAGGACAACTACAACAACGGCAAGGTCAACCTCTATAGCTATAGGGATAACATTCACAGCCGCAAGGTCAGCCCTTGAAACAACAAGGTCATCTGGAGGATTAGAAACCCTTATACTCATATCAACAGGGTCAACCTTTGCAAGGGCAAGGTCAAGGTCAAGTCCTACAACAATAGGCCAAAAATCCTTATGTCCAAGGGTAGCAAGTGCAGAATCATTATGTCCAAGGGAAGCAAGTGCAAAATCCTTATGTCCAAGGGCAGCAAATCCAAAACCATTTTGTCCAAGGGAAATAGGTTCAAGACCCTTACACCCAGGGGCAGCAAGTGAAAAATCCATATGTCCAAGGCCAATAGTCTCAACAACCTTTTAACCCGTATGTTGCTTATTAATTACCTATGGCCAGATAGTTTCAAGGCCAGAATCCTCCTTACGGGCGAGGTAAGCTACAATGGGGGCAAAATCAAATTCCATATGGAGAAGACCCTCCACTATGGGGAAAAAATCCTTACCAGCAGGGATGGATTCAACAGGTCGGGCCCGCTTATTGGCCTCAAATGCCTTTCAACACCCAATTGTCATTCTTGGCCACATTGGAATTGTCAGATGTGTCTTGACTCATGAATGATCCAATTCTTCATTCGCCATATTGGCCTCCAGTTCTATCCAAGATCTTGAATGATTGTTCGAAGTTTGAAGGAAAAGCGAAAGAGGATCCGCAAACCCACGTGATGAAATATCACCTCTGGTGCTCCTCGAATTCCTACGTTGATGATTCCATTCATCTTTAGCTATTCCAACGAACGCTCACAAGTGTTGCAGCCAAGCGGTACATTGAACTCCCTCGAAGTACCTATCATGACTTTTAAACTCTTTCCATGGCCTTTCTCACACATTTCCTGCTACCAGTTCGGTATGAAATTGGCACCCATCTCCTTACATCGCTCAAGCAAGACACTACAACCCACATCTCTGATCACATCCATGAATGGAGACGTCGATGTCGCCTGATCAAGTTTGATATTGTTGATCAGTTATTGACCAAATGGTTCACCAAGTCATTCATCAGCAAAATTGCTGAGGACATTGCTATGGGTGGATATGTCACTAAGGAACAAGCCATTGCATGTGCCCAATATCTAGACCTTGTCTATTCACAATCTGGCACGTTATATGATATGTTACCCGATGCATCCAGACCATCATCTGATCTGGCAACATCCAAGTCTTCGGCTACACCTCTTATTGATGGAGTAATTGGTTCAATGTCCTAGACCACCGTAAAATATTCTTCCAAGCAAAAGTCGATCTCCAACACTACTTCCAATGATTCCTCTTGTAATTCACCTGGTCCTGGTAAAACCTCAAAGGTTCACGTTGTCCAGTCTATCGTAGCAGAAAAATCATCTAAAGGTAAGAAGAAAGGCAAAGGAAAAGGTAAAGTAGATGCCCTGAAACAGGACCCTTCGAAGTCGTCTACTAATGCAGCTTCTCAATAGAAGCCTAACTATCCATGCCTCATCTGTGAGGAGGATCACTATACTAAAAATTGTCCCAAACGATCCGAAGTTAGTCATTTTCTCAAAGGAAACCCAACTATCTTGAAAGAGCCCTTTCTGTCCCAGCAGACCCAAATGGTAGAGCAACCCCAATCATATGTTCGTTAGGTTCCCAAGTGTTCATGATGAATATGCATATCAATGTGGCTACCAGATCAAAATATTATCAAACACCTACCCCGACAATAGGGAAAGAGAAAGAAGGTACCCCTTCCTCTTCTATCCCATCAAGTTCTGGTCCTCTCCATATAGAGTGGCCTAGTCTTGATTCTACCATTTGACCACCTTCTCGAGGTGTGCTATGAAATTCCTCGTACTATCCAAATGCTCGAGCCACTCAACATTATAAAATTGTTGATGATTTGTCTCAAGTGTCATCAGTTATGTCTACTCTCGAGGTCCTTCAAAGCTATCCTTCTCAGCGGAAATCATTATTGTCAGCTATTGGAGGTATTGATCCAACTGACTCTAATCTCATTTGTTTTGATCTAGAAAATCACATTCTGTGTTTACCTCATTAGATTGCTTTCTCATTCATGTAATCATAAATGAGAAAAACATTCATAGGATTGTCATCAATGAAGGTGCTTTTTCCTACATCATGTCTGTCGCTTGTTGGAAGGCAATTGGTTCTCCTACGCTGAACCAGTCCCCTAAAACTTTGGAAGATTTTGACAGACATGATTTGCGACCTTTCGGTGTTCTTCCTAACCTTGCCATTACTTTGGCGGGAATGACCATTCACGAAAAATTAGAGATTGTTGACGCCAATCTAAACTATAATCTTCTACTCGGATGGAGTTGGACCCATGCCATGCATGCTATAGCCTTCTCCCTTTTCCGCGTGATTCATTTTCCCCATCAAGGGAAGATATTCATAGTCAACCAATTGTCCTTCTTTGCCTCTTCCTCCTCAGATGGAAATGTTCCTTATGTTAAGCACACCAGTGCTCCTTATGAGAGTGTGGGGGAAGGACTTTTCAAATATCCCACCTTGATGGGTATTTTTCCACTCCCGCCTCCGCATGTTGCCTCTGTCAACATGATTTTGGTTAAGTTCGATCCTATGGTCATTCCCTCACTAGATCTTTTTGATACATGGGGCGAGGTTATGCTACTTAGCCCTACAAAAATTAACTATGTGAAGATTGTTTCGAACTCGCCTTCGGTATCCTCTGATCATTAAGTTTCAAGTGCATCTCTCAACACGTATTCTAAATCCCCATGGTTTTGTCCTTTGGAATCTCTTGATCCCTTAGCCAAGACTTTTCTTTCTGATGAGAGTATCAGGGAAGTTACGTCTCTAGAGGAAGTACCTTAGAACAAAACTCATCATCATTCCTCATTCTTTCCTAGCTCGGTGGTCATGCAGTAAGCGCAGAATCATTATGTCCAAGGGAATTAAGTCCAGAATCCTTATGTCCAAGGGTAGCAAGTCCAAAACCATTTTGTCGAAGGGCAATAGGTTCAACGCCCTTACACCCAAGGGCAGCAAGTGAAAAATCAATATGTCTAAGGCCAATATTCTCAACAACCTTTTAACCTGTATCTTGCTTATTAATAGCCTATGGCCGGATAGTTTCAAGGCTTTCAAGGCCAGAATCCTCCTTATGGGCTAGGTAAGCTACAATGGGGGCAAAATCAAATTCCATATGGACAATACCCTCCACTATGGGGACAAAATCCTTACCAGCAGGTATGGATTCCGTAGGTTGGGCTCGCTTATTGGCCTCAAATTCCTTTCAATACCCAATTATCGTTCTTGGACACATTGGAATTTCCATATGTGTCTAGACTCATGAATGATCCAATTCTTCATTTGCCATATTGGCCTCCAGTTCTGTTCAAGATCTTGAATGATTTTTCGAAGTTTGAACGAAAAGTGAAAGAGGATCCATAAACCCACGTGATGAAATATCACCTCTGGTGCTCCTTGAATTCCTACGTTGATGATTCCATTCATCTCTGGCTTTTCCAACGAACCCTCACAGGTGTTGTAGCGAAGTGGTACATCGAACTCCCTCGGAGTACCTATCATGACTTTAAAAGTTTTGTAATGTCCTTTCTCACACATTTCCCGCTGTCGGTTCACTATAAAACTAGCACCCATTTCCTTACGTCGATCAAGAAAGACACTGCGACCCACATCTCTGATCTCATCCATGAATGGAGACATCGACGTTGCCTGATCAAGTTTGAGATTGCTGATCAGTTATTGACCGAATGGTTCACCAATTCATTCGTTAGCAAAATTGCTGAGGACATTGCTATGGGTGGATGTGTCACTAAGGAACAAGCCATTGCATGTGCCCAATATCTATACCCCGTCTATTCACAATCTGGCACGTCATATGATATGTTACCCAATGCGCCCATACAATCATCTGATCTGGCGACATCCAAGTCTTCGGCTACACCTCCTATTGATGGAGTAATCGGTTCAGTGTCCCAGACCCCCGCAAAATCTTCTTCCAAGCAGAAGTCGGTCTCCAACACTACTTCTAATGATTCCTCTTGTAATTCACCTGGTCCTAGTAAAACCTCAAAGGTTCACGTTGTCCAGTCTACCGCAGTAGAAAAATCCTCTAAAGGTAAGAAGAAAGGCAAAGGAAAAGGTAAAGTGGATGCCCTAAAACAGGACCCTCCTAAGTCATCTACGAGTGATGCTTCTCAACAGAAGTCTAACTATCCATGCCTCATCTGTGAGGAGGATCACTATACTAAAGATTGTCCCAAACGATCTGAAGTTAGTCATTTTCTCAAAGCGAACCCAACTGTCCTGAAAGAGCCCTTTCTGTCCCAGCAGACCCAAATGGTAGACTAACCCCAATCGTCCGCTTCGTCAGGTTCCCAAGTGTTCATGATGAATATGCATATCAATTTGGCTACCGGATCAAAATATTATCAAACACCTACACCGACAGCAGTGAAAGAGAAAGAAGGTACCCCTTCCTCTTCTATCCCGTCAAGTGTTGGTCCTCTCCATATAGAGTGACCTAGTCTTGATTTCACCATTTGACCACCTTCTCGAGGTGTGCTATGAAAGTCCTCATACAATCCAAACGCTTGAGCCACTCAACATTATAACATTGTTGAAGATTTGGCTCAAGTGTCATCAGCTATGTTTTCTCTCGAGGTCCTTCAAAGCTATCCTTCTCAGCGGAAATCATTATTGTCAGTTATTGGAGGTACTGATCCAACTAACTCTAATCTCATTTGTTTTGATCTGGAAAATCACATTCCGCATTTACCTCATGAGATTGCCTTTCTCATTCAGGTAATTATAAATGAGAAAACCATTCATAGGATTGTCATTGATGAAGGTGCTTTTCATATGCCAATTAGCATCATTATAAGTGGAAAATGATGTCTATCAATTTATATCAACCATTTTATTAATATAGTTATTATCGTAAATATAATTTGACTAAATTTAATTATTAAATTTTTTTATATTTTTTAATATTATAATAATTAATAAATTTTATATATTATAAAATTCATCCATTATTTCGTTAAATAAAAGTTATGTTTTAAGTAAAAGGTTAAAAATGTGATTAATATATATTTATTTTTTAAGTAAAAGGTTAAAATGTAATTGGAATTATATTTATATATAAGATTTATTTATTTATTTTTTAATTAGAGGAATGGACAATTGAATCAGTGTAGTTCTTATATGACATGAGATCTATTCTTATCAATGTCACTATACCTCGGGGGCTTACACCTTGTCATTATATCTCTAGGGCTTACACTTTGTCTTCTTTAGTATAAAATTTGAATCTTAAATCTTTTACTTTCAACATCACTTCATATCACAACAATAGTCAATTTAACTACACCCAAAAACCTATACAAATTAAATGTTATTAAAAATATATATTTTATGAAAAATAATTTAATGGTAACCACTAACAATAACATTAATGATAATTACAAAAAAAAATAGTTTTTTTTTGTGTAGATAGTTTACATTGGTATACTCTTTTAATCTCCGAATATGACAAAAAAATTAGTTATTTTAGTATAGTTTACATTGGTATACTTTTTTAATCTCAGAATATGATTTAAAATTCTTTTTAAATTATATAATTAACCTTACATAACTATCGGCATTATAATTAACAACTAAATAATAATAATTTATTATAAAATAACAATTTACGAGTCGCATAGGACTTAAAACTTAAAACTCAAGTTAAACACGCCATACTTCTTAAAAGTGAAAGAAAAAGACCATATAACAGATTGTGACACATGTACCCTGTTCAATGGAGATAAGCCCACCAACTTCCCTACAAGTGCGGCTAAAAAGCCCATGCCGATTCAAATAATTATGTTAGTTGTTTTAAGTAAAATCCACATTCATTAACAAGAATTACAACCTTCTTTGCAAACCTAAAACCTTTCCGTACATTAAATTGTCCATTGTATCGGTTCAAGCAAAAATTAAAAATCCATAGCACTCCATAAGCAAACAACTTTGAAATTTGGAACACAAAACCTTTGCGCTTATCTTCTATTTGGAATCTGGAAAATAAACGTTTTTACAAGTATCTGGAAAATAAACTTTACTGGTCAAACTACCCATGAAACTCCATTTTTCCCGAGATTGATTGTCGCTAATGAGTTCAGCGATTCATTAATTAAACGATATTTAACTTTGACCTCCAACCTTGCCCATTGCTTCATGGCATTTCATCCTTTATCTATTTATTGACGTCGTGGAAAACAACAGCCAACATTCGTCTTCTGGCTGTTGCAAGAGATATACGAATTAGAGAGGTGTCGCCGTCTTATCAGACAGTTTCGCCACAGGAGTGCCCGTTCAACCTCTCGGTATCATCTTACTCCATTTGTAACGGGAAATCCCTTAATGGCTCCCACCGACAGAAATCGTAGCAACCCGGTAGTGGACGAGGATGTGAAGGACGCCAAAGAGGTGAAATACAGAGGCGTGAGAAAGAGACCCTGGGGTAAATATGGGGCTGAAATCAGAGATCCCTCCATTAAAAGACGCAGGTGGCTGGGTACCTTCGACACTGCAGAGGAAGCAGCTAGAGCATATGACAATGTCGCCAGAAATATAAAAGGTGTCAAAGCGAAGACCAACTTCCCAGCTCCCTACCTCCCTCTAAACAACGTTGACATACAAGGATGCAGCCCCACAGCCACTACCTCTCTGCCTCCCTCTCCGCCTGCTAATCACGCCAATAACAAGAATGGGTGTTCTGCTAATATCTCTGAACAAATAACGCCCTGGACGCACTTTTATATGAATGACGTATTGGAAAGGCAAAGAGTGAACAAACACAGAATGAGTACTCCATGGAGTACTAGACGTATTGGTATTTCCAATATCATTCCCACCAATCTTGTAGACTTCGCTATCCTTCTGCAGCAGCAGCAACAGCCGCAGCCGATGGTGATGCCCTTGTGTGGTAAAATTGTGGGGACTCACATGATAAATAAACCCAATGGCAATGAGTGGGTAGGAGCAGGTGCAACCAAGAATAAACTTCCTACAACCAGCTCAGTAGTATTGGACAGTCAACTCTCCCTAAATGATCCTATTATACAGAAAAAAGTGACTCCGAAATCATTTGATTTGAATTTTCCACCTCCAGGGGACGAAGACGACGAAGATGAGCATTGAGCATTAACCTCCCTCTCTCACTGTCTCTCTTGGATTGGATTTTCACATAATCTCCTCGAGGGTACCAAAGGATTGGCATGAACAAGAAGATTGATGGATGGGGTTCATCATTCTATGAACGGATAACGATGAGATTTATTTTGTTGTTATTCTTTTTGTATTTTGCTATATAGACTTTCTTCTTAGCCTTTGTTTTAGATTTTGGGAACCTGCCTCTGGTAGTATATATTCATTCATATTCATTATCAGTGTTTATTCATTCATTTAAGTTATTTTTGCAAGATTCAGTGGACTTTCTTTCCCATATTTTAAGGTTCATTTTATTTATTTATTTGGTTTTTTTTGCAAATCTTAGCCTGTACAGTGTAATAAAAAATCAATATCATTTAATTTAAAACAGACTACATCAATGAGTAGCTTGTACAAATCTATTCCTAACAAGAAAATTGTTATTAATCAACTTAAAACCCTAATCAAATTATCTTTATGGTTCCATATTTAGTTGATTTATTGTGGTTATAATTATTTTAAGTTAATAACAAACTAACTTGCTATATATGTATGTATTTCGTCCTTTTGTTTCACCTCTTGTTCTCTTTCTTGCAATTTTTTATTTTTCTCTTTTGTGCAGTTTATTATTGGACTGTCTATGTGTTTTAGATTTTAGGAACTTGCTCACCTCACCCTTGGTAAAGTGTTCTAGGGTAGAATTAAAGAAATGAAAAAAAGAAAAAAATTGATATTTTTTCCAAGTTCTTAAATTTTGAAATAGATATCATTGCAAGTTCTTAAAATTTAGTTTATTTTAATAATTGTTTTCTCTTTTCTACCACTTGGCACCCACTTGACTTAGTAATTTACTATTTTTCTTGGAAACTAAGGAAACTTGCCTACATGGCCTACCCCATATGATTAATTATTGTCCCAACACGTAAAATCGATATAATTACTATGTATAAATAAAATTGGTTTCATCTTTTATTTGTGAGAAATAGTGAAATAATTAAAGTAAAATACTTAATTTAAAGTTGGTGGGCTCTACATTTTAAATATAATACTTTTATTTTAAAAAATAATATAATATAAATGTAAAGTTAATGTAATCATTTTGACTAGACAAAAATAAAAATAAAATATGGTAGAGATGTGTAACTTAATATAATGCAAACATTTTAATTTGGTTAAAATAAAATAAAAATAACCTTATAAAAATTAATTTTAAAAAAATGAAAAAATGACCCATGGTATTCATGTGGAATATAACATATTAAAAGGGAAAATTAAACTAGCCTAGATCCATCTTAATTTGATGTTATATTGATATACATAATTAGCTATAGAAAATGATGTCGTTAAATCCATGTATCCTATAAAGGTTAAATGTTTTTGTGGATATGTTGCACTTGGCATTTTCCCTATGTCTTTTTGTATGTTTTGGTTAAATGTTTTTGTCGATATGTTGCACTTTGCAGTTGCCCTATGTCTTTTTGTATGTTTTGTTTCTATGGTTGAATGGATA
>APFE030090581.1:0-27616 GCA_000404065.3 Pinus taeda
TACAAGTCCTTACTCGTGCAAATTGCTGAAGATGTCATTTTAGGTGGTGCGGTCACAGAAGAACAATCCATAAGTCATGCCAAACACTTAGATCTGATTTATTTGCAGTCTGGCACTCTTTACGACATAATCCGCAATGCCTCTCATGACTCCAATGTTTTTGCTACTCAGCACCCCAGAGTGTACACTGATGGGATTGTCGGCATAACCTCTGGGGCTACTATAAAACAACTCAGAGGTCACATTTCTCAGATGTTAATGGACCCCTCTACCAAATCGATTGCTTTTCCTACCACCATGATAAACTCTGTGCAGTCTACATAAAAACCTGGTGGTAAGAACAAGAAGACTAAGAAAAGGACCGCTCCTTTTGAGGAGCAATCAACAAAGCAACCAAACCTAAAACAGAAGGTTGTTGTGCCTCCTAACGATGAAAAGGATAAACCTACCATATTTCCCTACACAATTTGTGTTGAAGACCACATGAGCTATAGTTGTCCGCGGCTTCAGGAATGCACAAAATACATTGCTAAAAAGGATACTAGCCAAACCCCCGCTTTCCTCAAAAATACTTTTCCCGCTTGACAGCAACAAACTCTTATTGCAAACCAACCCTAACCCTTGCAAGGGGGCAACTATGGTTCACAACATCCTTTAGCCGGTGAAGGATCTTCTACCGTTTACACGTTTGAAATGGTAGATCTAAAAACATGAGCCAAATCTTACGGAGTTCCTGTCGCTCATGCAGAGGAACCTTCCTCAAGTCAAAACCCATGGCCACCCAATGATTTGCATATTGAAAGGCTTATTTTTGACCTTGTAATTCTCTCCACCAAAGGGGCACTTCGACACACAATGCAAAATATATCTGCAATGTGCTTCCCTAAACTACAGCATTATAGAAGACTTGGCACAAGTACCGTCAGCTACGTCAGTGCTCAAAGTGTTACAAACATGCCTAGCACAAAGGAAAGCTTTGCTTTTGGCTATTGGTAGTATCAACCCATAGTATTCCATGCTTGCAATTTTTGACATGGAAAAGTGTAAACCTCCCATTTCTCACTAGATGGAATTCCAAGTGCAATTTTTTTCGAAAGGTAAAAGTATACACAGAACTGCCATTGATGAAGGTGCTTCTACCTGCGTCATGTCGGCTTCATGTTAGCTCACCTTGGGTTCTCTAACCCTATCCCTACCATCAAATTCCCTTAAATGTTTCGATGAACACACTTTCATCCCAAAAGGTTACCTGGCTAGCTACCCCATCACTTTGTATGGAAAACAGTAACGGTGGACATAGAAGTCGTAGATAAAAAACTCGACTATAATCTCTTGTTGAGTCGCAATTGGACATATGCCATGATGGCCATCATATCTACTATCTTTTGCATCATCCTATTTCCATTGGATGGAAAGGTAGTTACAGTAGCTCAACTGTCTTTCTGCACCCCTGATTATTCCCCATTACCAAGCAACTTTGTACCCCTAGTAGGTGGTGTACCTGACTCTTACATCAGTCTTGGTACCATTCTATTGAAGGCTTCTTCCCTCATGGGTTGTTTCACTCTTCAGCCACTCAAGGTTTCACAGACAGTCAACATGATTTCATCTATTCCTCATGAACAAACCGATCCATGGATCCTACTAGCTCCTTCATACCTTGACACATACGGAGAACAAATGTCGCTGTCACCAACTGAATTGGCCTACCAAGCTATTCAATCTGCATCCGCATCTCTAGTCATGTTGGTTACAACCAACGGTATCACATCTCCTTCCATAAACACTCCTTTTTTCGATCTACTCAATCAAGTCCTACATACAGATGAAGCTCTTTGAGAAATCATGAGTTTAGGAGAGCAACCTTGGGAGGATTCGTACCATCGTGTTTTGATATCTGATTTGGACAAGATGCCTCTTCAAATCCTATCCCTTGACATACCATAAATCGTTTTCTCGCCCTGTATGACCATCCAAACTTTGGAGGCAGAAGGAAACATGGGCAATATTTCAAAGACATTGCTCATTGATATTTTTGTCAAGACAGACATTGTGGAAGACATCCAGATTGGAGCCGATTGCAATCCTGAGGAAATTGCAAGATTCACCTGTTGTTTCCGAGAAAACTAGCGTCTTTTCGGTCTGCTATCTTAGAAACAAAAAAATCAAAACACTTTGCGATTTCCTTTATGTATCATAGATAAGAGAGAAACAAAGAGGACCAACTTGGATCTTCCACTTGATTCCTCGCTTGATTTCTCTCTCCCTTGATAGAGCTTGCAACTCCTCTTCTACTTGTCCCGTTTAGAGAATACCTATAGAGACAAAGTGACAAAACACCATCAAAGAATCTCGGTCTATAATATCATAAACAATGCAGAATCAGAAATACATTGACCATACAATTGCATTCACAATAACAAGATTCACAAATACACGATTGTATGGAGGAAAACTCAAAGAAATTTATTAATAGTATAAGAAAGGATTACAACCCAGTTTTCTGATCCAACATCATCCTCCTAGCATCAAATCTCTCTTCACCTCATGAAAATCAAGATCACCCAACGATACAATGCTCCTTCTCAAAGACAAACTAACAACACTTCTTTACAAATTACAAAGTTTCAGTCTCTAGATCTCTCAGATGAGGGATCCATTTATAGATGTTTGCATAGGTGTTAGTCATCTTTCGTTTTTTTATTAGTGTCATTCCACTTGTATTTCTTAGTTCAACTTGGATATTTCTTGGATCTCTTACTCATCCCTGGGCGAATTCAGAGAGGCAAGTGTCATAGAGGAAGTTTCTAGAAGATTCCATGAGCATCCACTTAGCAAACTGCCTTAGACATTTGTCCATTCTTTCTCATCACACCCCATAGAAGGCCTCTTTAGTATGCATCGTACCTAGCTACTGTAGGAGTCAGTATGCATCACACCTTGACCAAGGAGCAGTCAGTATGGTCTAGTTTTGGCCAGTTTTGAGTGGTTTTTGAGGTGGAACTTTTGGGAAATGATGTAATCAGTTGACCATGATCTCTTAAGGTATGAAACAACACTTTTAGATGTTAAATAGCCCTTGGTTTATTGACATATATGATTGGGGTTGAAGTGCCAAAATATGTCTATAATAGTTGCCCCCTAAAGCATGAGGTCGTAAATCTTTTGATGTCGGGTGAAATGCTTTATCATGAGGATCTGAGGTATTCAAACTGGAAGAAGACCTATATAAAATACATCATCATCATATTATTTTCATGATCTAGCTGAGGTGGGAATTCCCATGCTCAGCTTTATAAATTCATTTTCATGTACATAGGATAGATAATCATCTGCTGTTGCGGATTGGTGACTCTTTATATGTAGAGTTTCATCCCTTAGCTTGGATGATCATCTGTGTGGCTTCTGTGTACATTTGATGTCTTTATACTCCTAGATATATCACAACCCGGATGTATCAAACTAGATACGGGGTCTTCAAAATCATTCAATATTCGCCCGATGTACAAGTCGATCCATGTGAAAAGATGTCTTGAAGTCGAACATGGAAAGACATCGCCTGATTACCAGCCAATGATGTGAGTTGTTAACGGGTGCAAGAGGGATCACCGATAATGATAATGACCCTCAAGTTAATACAATACAATTCATGTGGTGTGAATATATGATCCGATGTTGAACACCACGTAAAATCTTTCGGTTGAAGGCCATTGATGTAAACCTGTCGCCGGAAGTGAGAAACTTGCCATTGAGGGATGTAAGCTTGAAAGTACTGAAAGGGTTGTTTCTAAGTCAACTTCTTGGATAATGAGCTAATGTTGACAACAAGTGACCCGTTGTAGGAGGGCCTTAATGTATCCCACATCTATGACAAGAAATGAAGCAAATGATTTTCTAGAGGTGAAAACGATCTGATGATACAAGGTTCAGGAATGGTGATCATGAAAAAAGGAGGGTGAAGTTATTGCAATGGATGAGGTGTTAGCTGGGTTGTGAATTCTCTGAATGACTTTTCTTGAACATATCAGTGACACTGAGATGTATTGGTAGAATTAACCCCAAAACATGGATGGTACGGAGGACCAATGGTGATATGACCGGTGAACGGAATAACCCAACCCAACTCAATCATGGTGATGGAGTGAAAGTATCATGTTTAAGAGCGACCTGCTACCAATGAAGTTATTCAAGTTTTCTTCCCTTTTTCCCCAATCATTGTTGACCAATACCTCTTTATTTTTGTCAATCTTGAGGAGGATAACATATGCTTGGTCTATAATTTTCCCTTCGGGCAAACCTGTTTCTATGTTTTAGCGAGCCTAGTGACAATGAAACTTGTTCTTGTTTGGGTGGACAAGTTTGTCGCTATTTTTTTAACGAGTTTAATGATAAAGATAACTCGGTCCTTTTCATGTTTAGAGAGTTTGAAAAGGGATGAAAAGGAAAATGCAACAGTCCTTTTTCGTAGCATAATCCGTTAAGTCCAAAAAAGTATAAAATAATATGAAAGGGATGACTTTTCGATTGCTTTAGTGAGCTGAAAAAGACAAGCGCTCGATATTTTTGTGGGATGATCCCTCAGGTCCAGAAAGATTAAAATGTAGAGGAGGGATTTCCCCTTATTTTAATGAGTTGGAAAGGCTAGTAGCTCGACAATATTTTCATATTTAACGAGTCTAAGAAGAGCTTAAAAGAGACTCGTTTTTTAGGAACGAGTGGTATTTTTGGGTAGCAACTGGTTCCAGGTAAGTTTGGAAATTCTCAAAACATGGTTGTGTGAAGAGGGTGGATAACAGAACCACTCGTCACAACTGTTCTTCAATAGGGTAAATAATCAAGTGCAAGCGTATGACTGGCCAAACGAATGGAGGTGATGGTAGGAACACAACCAAGGCTCAAAAAGATTGATAGCATGGTAATCAAAGAGGTTGTTTACTGAAGGCGGGTTTATTTTTTAATGAGCTTGAACCTTGTGTTAACATATGCTCAGTGGCGGGTTTATTTTTTAACGAGCTTGAACCTTGCGGAAACATTGCTCATGATAGTGGTCAAAAGATGTTTAGTTCACCATTTAACACGTTAGATTCTTTCATCAGTCGTTGAACCTACTCAACTGCAATATCAAATTGATTAGAAATACATATACATGCCCGAAAAATGAGTTAAAAATTAACATGTTACTTGAAGTACGTGAATAGTAACATAAAAAGTAGTTTTACCTCTCATCTTTACCATTTCATTTCAAATTTGGGATTTTGGAGCTCTGGAATTGTTTTCCCCCTCAAATTTCATCAGCTGATTTTGGGAAATCTAGTGGACTATTCTCTGCGCCGTCAGGGCCAAGTAGGAGCTAACCTTGAGCTCTTCATTTTCATTCCATCCTTTTCCAATTTTGAGCAAGTTTTTCCCTGCTTCTGGGCCCTTGGGTGTTTGAAGAACTTTCTCTCCCTCCATGACACCTAGCTTGCATAAAAAAGTGTGATGCATACTGAGTTGGACACTGGCCAGTTAGTATGCATCTCACCCTATGCATAGGTAGGGTGCGATGGGCGTAGAAGATAAACTTTGCACAATGATTCTTCATGTAAATATTTCCTGTTTTTGCTCAAAAATGGATCCTAATTCATCTTTTGTTTGTGTTTCAGAGATTTATCAGATCAAGATGGTCATCACATGGCATGAACACGAGCATGAAGAAGAGGACATGATTTCCTTACATGTTCACAGTGCTGTTACTGCACTGCAAAAATGTGGCTTGCTAAAATTCTTTTGCATATACAGCATGAGGAAAAAAATTAATTTGTTGCAATGTTTTCTCGATGCATGGGATCTGATCAACCAGGTATTTCATATTAGAGGCAAATCCATTCCATTGATAGTCGAGGATATCTACTTTTTGATGGGCTTATCTAGGCGTGGTGCCCCTCTCTCACTCTCAGGATCTACCTGTGGGGGTGAATATGTGAGGGATTATATTCACCAGTTTTGTATAGATGGATCTCATTCCAGTAGGGATGGCATCTGAGATGTCACTAATCGGCCCTTAAGGACCATTTTATTCACCTTTACTGGATTGGTTGGTAGCACAACTCTTCATTTGGCCAACAGATATTATATGTAGTACGCCCTGGAATGCCTGGAACCAAAGGTATTCAACTGGTGTGAGGCGGTACTTTCGGTCATAAAAGAGCAAATCTCCAAGGTAAAGAATGGAAGATCCAAGAACTTTGGCTACGGTTCCATTTGACTACTTTCGCCTTGGAGAGGATTCCACTGATCTAGCCACAATATATTTCATTATGATTGCCAGCACCGAGGGAACCACAAATGTAGGATGGGATGATCTCATGGCCAGACATGATGGTTAGTTACAGATTTCTTTCTCTGATGCCTTCTTTGAGTGGTTTGATTGTCAGGAGATGGTCTTTGAAAAGTATCCATACGTTGGGATGGATTTCCGAGGCGACTCGGATTTGGTGTTACCGGCTGGCGAGTAGTGGAGTGTTATGGGTAAAATGATTTGACCATATCTTTGTTTATCAGTTATATAATATTTTTTTGTTTTTAAATGTTATCAAGACTAATCGAACTCATATGTGTGTGTAGATATTGGGCCAATGTGACCAACGGTACGCCCATGGGCGGCAGCGGACGTTATAGTAGGAGAGGTTGTAGGGAGGAACTTCCTTTGAGATTTGGACATATCAGAGACCCTAGCAGTGCTGCAAGATCAAATTGAGGGCCTTACTCTCGGTATTCAGGATGTGAGGACCGACGAGTTACCCTTGAGGTTACAACGTCATACTACTGGTGTGTCGAGTCGATGGACTAGGCTCCTGCGTATGATTGGACAGGCGATGACATGTTATCACCAGCACCATTAGTCTTGGGTGCTTTTTTGTGTTGATTTTTGAGTTTCTTGGTCATATGACAGATTTTGTGTTGGACACAAAACATTTTGTAAAAACTATAAATAGTTATATTTTTTTGATTTTCGGAGTTCTATTTTGGTTAAGTTATGTGATCTTGATGAAAATGTTAATGTGAAATGCTTTTCTTTACAAATGCTGCAAATGTCTATCTAACACATAATTTGCTAATGAATCAGTTAACGTGTTTAAGTTTCTAGAAATGTGTTGATATTGAATGGAATCAAACTGCCTTTCGAAAATCCTGACTCTTAGGAACATACGATAGATAGCTGGGTTCCAAACAGAATAGATGCTAGTAAGTTGTAGAATGACGAGTTGTGAATCTAGCTTGACAAGAATTCAGTGTATGCCATGTGAAATGGCATCAGAGGGAAGCTCCATCAACGCGTTGTACTCAGTGATGTTGTTTACTGATTGACCAATACATATCCCCCTGAAACTCACCAACTTGTCGCTTGGAGAAAAAATGGCCTAGGCTACAGAAGATAGGTTCCACGTACTAAGACTACCTCCATCAGCATACTCAATGAATGTTTCCAAACAATATGACATCTACAACAAATTCAAAGTGGATTACCTAAACAAAACGACAACTCTTAACGAAAACAAAAATGTACAAAAACATATTTACTAAGAGATTACTACACTTAATTAAGCATAGTAAGACTTAAGATACAACCTGTTTTAGGGATGCGACATTGGAATCCCATCGTAATCTACCAGTTCGTAGGCTCATTTTGCCAATACTCGTTTAGCATTGTAGGGGCCCATCCATAATGGTTCAAACTTACCTGCTCCCAATTTGTTAAAGTCCTGATTGTACAACAAGACCAAGTCACCTTTTGAGAAGATGCGAGGCTTGACATTTTTGCCAAATTACACTTTGACACGTTTCTTATGTGCTTCGTTAGTCAATGTGGCGTCATGAGGAGTTTCATCCAAGTGGATTAGTTCCAAGAAGCGAGCCTATTCCTCTGAAGTTTCGGGAAGTAGATCGATTGCGAGCTTGAGAGATGAAATTTCACATTGAATCGGTAAGACAGCTTCCATGCCATACACCAATTGAAAGGGTGTAAATCTGGTCACATTTCTCACCGATGTCCTATATGCCCACAGAGTTGAGTATGGGATTAAGTGCCAATTCTGTTTGTGGACTCCAATCATCCTTTGCAGCATGCGCTTCAGGACTTTGTTGATTGCCTCAACCTATCCATTATCTTGCGGATAATATGGAGTAGAACTATCGTGGGACAGCCTTAATTTGACAGTCAATTAAACCATCATGTGATTGCAAAAATACGATCCATGATCTGTGACTATAGCCTGTGGAACACCAAATCTAGAGACTACATGATTGAAAAAGAAAAGAGCAGCCATTTTACCATTGTTCTTTAATGTAGGCATCAACTCAGCCCATTTTGTAAAATAGTCGATCGCGACTATGATATACCCATGCCCCTCGGCCGAGGTGGGGTTACATGTCATGAAATCTATGCCCCATTTAGCGAATGGCCCAACAACAACTACTGGATGCAGCGGTGCAGGTGGTAATCTGGTTTTGCGGTCGAAAATCTGACAAGCATGGCAACTGTTGACCCCAATTATGCAATCTTTGAATATAGTGGGCCAGAAGTAACCAGCGTGTAAGATATTTTGTGTCGTAGCGTAACCAGATTGATGCCCCCCACATGCACTTGACTGACAATAATTCAGGACTTTTGTGGCCTCCTCGTGCATGAGGCACCTTCACAGAATTGTATCGACACCACTACGGTAAAGTGTATCACCGAAAATCATGTAGTCTTTGGCTTCGTATTGAGTACGTTGCTGTTCAGAGTGAGAGGTGTTAGGTCTAAAGGTTTGGGGTTGGAGATAGATCAGTATATCTCCATACCATAGATCACTTGATGATATCAGAAACATAGTTTCATCCACGATTGATGCTTTAGATGTTGAATTGTTGGATGACGATGGGAGATCACAAAGTAACTCTGCGAAGGCTAGAGATTTCTTTGATTTGGATTTGGTGAATTCCAGATCAAGCTCTTGCAAAATGGCTATCCATTTGGAATATTTGACCCCTAGAAATTGACGCGAAATATTGTAGGTCATAGCGTTGCAATCTAACAGAATGGTAGTTTTGCAAAAGAGTATATAGTGTCGAAATCTCTGTACTACTTGAACAAATGCTAGAGCCAGCTTTTCAACATAGGAGTACTTGCTTTCTGTATCACTTAAGTTTCAGCTTAAATAATATACCAGATGTTCTATTCCATTGTCTTCTTGTACTAAAACCATTGCAATGGTTGTATCTATAATGACGAGATACAAGATAAAGTCTTTTTGATAGTCAGGAGTGTACATTAATGATGTTTTTACTAGGGAATCCTTTAAAGCATCAAAGGAAGCTTGTGCAACCTGATCCCAGTTGAAGGGTACTTCTTTTTCCAAAAGATGTGTATAACATTAAGCAAGTTCGGCGTAATTTGGAATGGACCTCCTTAGAAAGTTTGGTTTCCCTTGGAGTTTCTGAATCTAAAGAAAATTTGAAGGTGGAGGCATGTCAATAATTGCTTGAACCTTACATGGGTCGAGTCGAATTCCGTCCTTAGAAACTATGAAACCATGTAATCTACCAAAACCAACACAAAACACACACTTGTGTGGATTGAGTCGTATCTTGTAGTGTCGGCAACGTATAAATATAGCTCTCAAATGCTGCGGATGATTAGTCCACTTTCATGAATGAGTCGGTAGATCATCGAGATACGGTTGAACGATGTGCTTGATGTCATGGAAGGCGTAGTTCATTGCCCTCTAAAAAGTTGCCCCTGCATTCTTCAAACTGAAAGGTAGTTTATGGTATGCGAATGTGCCTCATGGACATATAAATGTAGTCTTTGACTGGTCCTGTGGGTGGATATTGATTTGATTGTATCCAAAAAATCCATCTGTAAATGGAAAGATTTCTCATCTGACACATTCATCAATTACCTGGTCGATGAAGGGTGTAGGGTAGTTGTCTTTTGGAAAAGCTTGATTTACATCCCTATAATCGATGCACACTCTAATTGTTCCTTGCTTTTTCATCACAGGAACAATATTTGAGACCCAATCAGTTAGAGGAACAGGGTAAATGAAACCAGCATGTAAAAGTTTTAGATATCATTTTGGGATTCAACTGCGTTAGGCTAGTCATTCAACGTATGACCATTTCCATGAGAGGTAGTCGTAACTGACTAATTTCTCATGATTTTTGAATGGTTCACTTAGCACTCATTGCATCGGGTGATGCTCACAAGAGTGAAGAAGTGGGATTGAAACTAGTGAAATGTGGAGAACGAATCACATAGCATCAATCATCACTTCCGGGGCTTACACCCGGTAACCAGGACTTCCCAGGAGGTCACCCATCCCAGATCTCCTCTGGCTCAAGCGTGCTTAACTGTGGCGTTTTTCCCCACAATCAAGCCCACTTAGCTTGCTACCCCATTTACAAAAACTTAGCAAGTATTGTGCCTCATGAACCATTCAAGTAGAGATCCCTTGACTCTTTTTGAATTTAAGTATGGGGGTTTACGCAGTGCATTATATTAGATATCATTTTGGGATTCAACTGCGCTAGGCTAGTCATTCACATATGACCATTTCCATGAGAGGTAGTTGTAACTAACTAATTTCTCATGATTTTTGAATGGTTCACTTAGCACTCATTGCATCGGGTGATGCTCACAGGGGTGAAGAAGTGGGATTGAAACTAGTGAAATGTGGAGAATGAATCACATAACATCAATCATCACTTCTGGGGCTTGCACCTGGTAACCAGGACTTCCCAGGAGGTCACCCATCCCAGATCTCCTCTGGCTCAAGCGCGCTTAAATGTGGAGTTTTTCCCCACAATCAAGCCCACTTAGCTTACTACCCCATTTGCAAAACCTTAGCAAGTATTGTGCCTCATGAACCATTCAAGTAGAGATCCCTTGACTCTTTTTGAATTTAAGTATGGGGGTTTACGCAGCTGCATTATATTAGAAATTAGTCAGTTACGACTACCTCTCATGGAAATGGTCATATGTGAATGACTAGCCTAACACAGTTGAATCCCAAAATGATATCTAATATAATGCACTGCGTAAACCCCCATACTTAAATTCAAAAAGAGTCAAGGGATCTCTACTTGAATGGTTCGTGAGGCACAATACTTGCTAAGGTTTTGCAAATGGGGTAGCAAGCTAAGTGGACTTGATTGTGGGGAAAAAACTCCACAGTTAAGCGCGCTTGAGCCAGAGGAGATCTGGGATGGGTGACCTCCTGGGAAAGTCCTGGTTACCGGGTGCAAGCCCCGGAAGTGATGATTGATGCTATGTGATTCGTTCTCCACATTTCACTAGTTTCAATCCCACTTCTTCACCCCTGTGAGCATCACCCGATGCAATGAGTGCTAAGTGAACTATTCAAAAATCATGAGAAATTAGTCAGTTACGACTACCTCTCATGGAAATGGTCATACGTGAATGACTTACTTAACGCAGTTGAATCCCAAAATGATATCTAATATAATGCACTGCGTAAACCCCCATACTTAAATTCAAAAAGAGTCAAGGGATCTCTACTTGAATGGTTCATGAGGCACAATACTTGCTAAGGTTTTGCAAATGGGGTAGCAAGCTAAGTGGGCTTGATTGTGGAAAAACTCCACAGTTAAGCGCGCTTGAGCCAGAGGAGATCTGGAATGGGTGACCTCCTGGGAAGTCCTGGTTACCGGGTGCAAGCCCCGGAAGTGATGATTGATGCTATGTGATTCGTTCTCCACATTTCACTAGTTTCAATCCCACTTCTTCACCCCTGTGAGCATCACCCGATGCAATGAGTGCTAAGTGAACCATTCAAAAATCATGAGAAATTAGTCAGTTACGACTACCTCTCATGGAAATGGTCATATGTGAATGACTAGCCTAACGCAGTTGAATCCCAAAATGATATCTAATATAATGCACTACGTAAACCCCCATACTTAAATGTAAAAGTTTTTCAACTTCTGCCTTAATGGAACCAACTTTCTTCGGATGAACTGGTCGAAGCCGTTGTCATACTAGTTTGACATTTGGATACATCTTGATTTCATGTTCAATGATGCTCGAGTCAATGCCTGGCATTTATTCATATGACCATGCAAAGACATCTCTGAATTTGTGAAAGAGAGCGCAATATATTTCCAGTTCTGAAGTAGAACAAGATTTTCCAACATGAATATTCTCTACAACATTAGGTTTGGTCGAGATATTAATGGCGATATTCTCTTCAATATTGGATAGATTTCACTCGGAATCCACCGTATTTATAGTATTTGATAGAAAATAAAAAACTGAAGGATGATTAAGGTTGCTAGAATAGTATTCATTGTTATATTAAAGGTGGGAATGATGGTGGTAATCTTCCCATGGTGCCTCTCCTATCATCATCTACTGAATGATTCCTTCGTCTGTTGAATGTATACGATACCAAGTATCGGAAGAGGTGCCATGCTCTAGAGACCTATCTATCAAAACACTCGATGAGTGTTGATTTGGGTTTACCGCCTAGGCCCAGAAAATTGATTGCTACAAAATTTCTTTGGGGCTTGGCCGCAACACCTCGCAATGATAGACACTATCAAAATGGTCATAGTTCTTAATCTTTGATGATGTATAAGATATCATATGACAGGGTTCCAGTATGGACACTTCCTCCAGATTACTTGGAGGCAGGACGACAAAAGTACCAATTAAGGCGGGGTCTTTTAGGAGACCTACTCTGACATTTTGAAGCAATTGAGAGTTTCCATGGATCATTGGAATGCTTCCAGTAGATTGTGAACTGTTGGGGAAAAAGGTTAGTTGGTCAATGATTGTAATTTCACATTGGAAGGGAAATGCAATATTTCTAAAATATGTTGACACAACTGTTATCGGGAAATCTAGTGTCCACTCAGAGTTTCTAGTCCCACTGAGATAGGTAGCTATCTTAGAAATAAACAAAGTAAAACTACTTTTTCTTTCCTTTATGAGAAGTAGATAAGAGGGGAACAAAGGACACCAACCTTAGTCTTGCACTTGGTTCCTTGCTTGGTTCCTCTCCCTTCTAACAGATCTTTGCTGCTTCCTTCCTTGCTTTAGAGAGCACTTGTAGAGTCAAAGAAGCATAACACTATCGATGTATAGAGATATACAATCATAAACAATATAGGACCAGATATATATTGACCACACAAATGCATATATCATCAAACATACAAGAATGTGGAGGAAAACTTGAATAGCTTTATTAATATCAATAACAACAAAGAGGATTACAACCCATTGTTCTAACCCAGCGTCATCCTCCCAGCATGAAAGCCCTTCTTCACCTCATAAAAAGCTTACATCACCCAACACTATGATGTTCCACCAAGAAACCAACAACACTACCTTACAAAATACAAGATTCTAGCCTTTGGATCTCTGTGATGAGGGACCCATATATAGATGTTTGCAGGGGGGTGAGTCAGCTGTTGGGTTTTTGATTAGTGCCCTCTCTCTGATAGTTCTTGGTTCCACTTGGAGATTCATGATCTCTTACTCATCCTTAAGCGAATCCAGAGAGGAAAGTGTCACAAGAGAAGTTTCTGGAAGATTCCATGATCATCCACCTTGCAAACTGTCTCTGCCATTTGTCTACTCTCGCTCATCACACCCTACAGAAGGGATATCTAGTATGCATCGCACCTTTTGCACTGAGAAAGTGATATGGATCACACCCTTAGCACTGAGCAACCTGTATGGTCCAGTTTTGACTATTTCTGAGTAGTTTTCCATGGAGAACTTCTGGGAGATGATGTAATCAGCTGACCTTGCTCCTTTAAGGTGTGAAGCAACACTTTTAGGGACTTAGAAGCCCTTGGTTTTTGGACATATATGATTGTGGTTGCAGTGCCCAAAAATGTCTATAACAGTTGCCCCCTAAAGCATGAGGTCGTTAATCTTTTGATGTCAGGTGAAATGCTTTATCATGAGGATCTGAGGTTTTTTGAACTGGAAGGTGACCTATAATAAGATACAGTACAATACATTATCTTCATAACATTTTCATGATCTAGCTGAGGCGGGCATTCCAATGCTCAACTTTATAAATTCATTTTCATGTACATAGGACAGACAACCGTCTGTGTGGTAGACTGATGATTTGGATAGAGTCATCATCCTTTGATTCAGATGATCATCTGTTCGACAATGATGTACATTTGATGTCTTTATTTTCCTAAATATATCACAACCCGGATGGATGAAACTATATCCAAGGTCTTAAAACTCGTTCAATCTTCACTCAAAGTACAAATCGATCCATGTGAAAGATGTTTTAGAGTCGAACATGGAAAGACATCATCTGATTACCAACCAGTGATGTAAGTTATTAACAGATGCGAGAGGAATAACCGATAATGATGATGACCCTCAAGGTAGGATAGTACAATTCACATGGTATGAAAAAGGGACTTGGCATCGAACACCACGTAAAATCGTTCGGTCGAGGGCCGTTGATGTAAACCTGTTGCCGGAAGTGAGAAACTTGCCATTTAGGCATGCAAGCTTCAAAGTACTGAAAAGGTTGTTCCTAGCTCGACTTCTTGGATAATGAGCTGATGTCGAAAAGAAGTGACCCATCATAGGAGAGCCTTAATGAATCCCACATCTATGACACAGAATGGAGCAAATGATTTTGTGGAGGTGAAAACGATCTGATGAAACAAGGTTTAGGGTGGCGGTCATGAAAGAATGGAGTGTGAATGTATTGCAGCAGATGAGACACAGAAGAATTCTTTGAGTGACTTCTCTTGAACATATCGGTGACACTGAAATTGATTGGTAGCGTTAACCCCAAAGATGGATGGTTTGATGGACCAATGGTAATATGACTGGTGAATGGAATAACCCAACCTGACTCAGACATGGAGTGAAAGTGTCATGTTCAACAGCGACTTGCTACCAACAAAGTTTCTTCAAGTTTTCTTCCCAATTTTTCCCCAATCATTGCTGACCAGTACCTCTTTATTTTTATCAAGCTTGAGGAGGATAACATATTCTTATTTTATAATTATCCCTTTGGGAAAACCTGTCATTATGTTTTAACGAGTCTAGCGATAGTGAAACTCGTTCTTGCCTGCATGGACAAGTTTGTCGCTATTGGTTTTAACGAGTTTAACGAAAAAGATAACTTGGTCCTTTTTTAATTTTAGAGAGTTTGAAAAGGGATGGAAAGGAAACTCCAATAATCCATTTTTGTCATATAATCCCTTAAGTCTGAAAAAGTATAAAATAATACGAAAGGGATGAATTTTCGATAGTTTTAACGAGTCAAACAAAATAAGCGCTCGATCTTTTTGTGTAATAATCCCACAGGTCCAAAAATATTAAAATCTGGAGGAGGGATAACACTTCCGATAGATTTAACGAGCTGGAGAGGCCAATTGCTCGGTAATATTTTCATATTTTATGAGTCAGATGAAAAGAGCTTAAAGAAGACTTGTTTTTTGAGGAACGAGTGATGATTTCGGGTAGCAGCTGATTCCAGGTAAGGTTTGGAATTTTCCAATCGCGACAGTGTCACAAGGATGGCTAACAAGATCACTCGTCGCAGATGTTCCTCAAAAAGGGTAAACAATCAAATGGAGGCATATGATCGGCTAAAACACAGTGGAGATGATGATGAGAACACAACCAAGGCTCAAAAGCTGATGATAATGAATTCAAAATGATTATTTATCGGATATTGGTTCATTTTTTAATGAGCTTAAACTCTGGGGGAAACATTTGCTCATCGCTTAGGTTTAATTTTTAATGATCTTGAACTTCACATAAAATCTACTCATGGTGGGTTAATTTTTTAACAAGCTTCAACCCTGTGGTAACATTGCTAGTGATAAGTTTGCATGCCCCCAGCATGATAACGTAAATTGCGGTGCATGCCCTCCAAGCTTCATTGCATTCAACACAGTGGTTGGAATGAAGGTTTACCTTCAAGATCTTTGAAAGACTCGACTTGGATTTTACGAGATTATAATCAAAGATTCGATTTGGAAAGGGATTTGTTTCATTTTTAATGAGGTTGACACAGTAAAAGAACTATTCTCATTACTCCTTGTTTCATTTTTTTAACAAGGGTGACATGAGATAAGAACCGTTCTTGAAATCCACTGTATTTACAATATTTGATAGAAAATAAAAAATTAAAGGATGATTAAGGTTGCTGGAATAATCTTCGTGGTAATCCAAAAGATGGGAACGATGGTGGTGATCTTCCCTTGGTGCCTCTCCTATCATAGTTAACTGAATGATTCCTTCATCTGTAGAATCTACATGCGACCAAGGATCTAAAGAGGTGCCATATTCCTTAGACCTATCTATCCAAACACTTGATGAGTGTTGATTTGGCTTTTCCCCCCATGCCAAGAAAATTGATTGCTACAATATTTCTAAAATGGTGATGATCCATGCTGACAAAATGTCCGGGAATCTTCTGAATCTTTTAGATATAGAAGATATCATATTGCAGGTTCCCAATGTGGCCACTTCCTCCAGATTGTTTGGAGGCGGTAGGGCAAAAGTACCCATCAACGTAGGGTCTTTTAGCAGGCCTACTCCAATATTTTGAAGCGATTGAGAGCTTCCATGGATCATCAGAATGCTTCCCGTAACTTGTGAACTATTGGGGAGAAAGGTTTGTTGGTCGACGATTATAATCCCTCCTTGAAAATGAAATGCAATCTTTCTAAAGTATGTCGACACAACAACAGTCGTAGCATAAATCCAAGGCCTTCCCAGTAGGATGTTGTAATCGAGGTTTCAATCGATAACTTCAACATCAATTTCTATCATTTTTCCCCCCAGTTCGACTTGCAAGTTACTTAAAATCCCGTATGGAGTGTATGTTCATCCATCAAATGCTTTTAACGTCATTGACGATCGCAACAAGGGTAGAGAGCCTAAATTCTTCCAATAACTCAACGACATAATGCATGTAGATGCCCCCTCATCAATAATTGTTCAATGAACAGTTTTGTTGAGGGCTTTCACTTGAATGAGGAAAGCGAGTTAAGCTGGTAATTGAGGTTCATATCCTTTATGATTAAAGGCCACAAGATTGGAATCCGCTGGGTCAATCCCATCTATTGCTGATAATAAAGCCTACTTTTGGGAGGGGAAATTTTGAAGTACCTCAAGTGTCGACATAGCGGACAACGATTGGGCCAGATCCTCCACTATATTATAATGCTATGCTACTCTGGCACAAGGATTAAATGTCAATTTGTGTACTACTCCCTTTGTCAGCTTTATCGTTAGCTCAGGAATGATGGGTGGCACAAATTCAGTTGAAGTTGTTGTCAAACTACTAGGTTGATCATTATCCTTGTCATTCAACAGCTATGGATTCCCGTAATATTTATTCCCTGTCGATATCAAAGCATCATTTTGTTCTTTCGAAGTGGACAACATAAGAACTTGGGACCAGGGAGCATTTCCACTAGCAACCAGATTGGTTTCTGGGTTCGGAAACGGATTAGTCAGTACCGCTGAAGTCTTTGAATTCTTAAAGAATTTCTTAATCTCAGCTTGAGATGGACAATATCTTGTCCGATGATCCTCATCGTATATCTCACACCCCAAAGGAGGTTTCCTTTGCCCATAAGGGTTTGTAAAAGATTTTTCAGGAGACGACTCCTCCTATTTCTTCTCTTTCCCTTTCTTTTTCTTCTTGCCTCCTGATTGCTTTGGTTCTTTGCCTTTGTCAGTTGACACGGCATTTACCTCTGAGGCGAGAAGTTCGTCATTTGCATTCTGACTAGAAACTGTACGGGCTTTCTTTGATGTATCCTTTACGGTTTTCGTGCTAGTCATACCTATCACGCCATCATTGGCATGAGAGTCTGTGTTTGATTTAGGAGGTGGAGGAACAGAAAATTCCAGTCTAGGAGCATCAGGTATTTTATCGTAGAGCATGCCAGACTAAGTATAGATCAAGTCTAGATATTCCGCACGAGCAATGACTTTCTCTTCAGTGATGACTCCCCCCTTTTCCAAATCTTCTGTAATAGAAGGTAACAATGACTTGATAAACCATTCAGCTAACAATTGATCAGGAACATATGTCTTCACCATTCTACGACGATGTCACCACTCGTGAATATGATCGGATATGTGAGTGGCCGTCGTTTGTTTGAAATTGGTAAGAAGCTCTGTTCCCATTCCGTACCTGATGGGTAACTGAAAATGGGTTAAAAAGGTTGTGGTTAGGGTGCTGAAGTTATCAAATGAAGCTCTAGGAAATTCGATATACCATTTTGCTACTGGACCAGTTAACATTCTCTAAAAAAGGCGAAGTCTTGTCGAATTATCCATCGATTAAGAGCTAGTTGGGACAGATGGTACACCGATGAACATTGTCGGAATAGTAGTGGAAGGTTCTGTCACTGCTGTCTTAGATGACATAATCCTAGATGTCCACAGTTGTTCAGACATATCTAGTCTATCTAAAAGATTTCCTAGCGATTCTACAGGAACTTCCGATGACGGGAGACTAATTTCTGATGAAGAAGGATATAGGGTGATCCTAGCTGCAAAATGCAATGGAGTGCTAGATGGAGGATCCTACACCATATTTTCTATAGCAATCAATCTAGGTGGAAGAGGTAGACCATCAGGTCTGTAAAATATTTTCGGTGCCGAAGAAGGTATAGATTCTGTAGTGACAGATGTTTGGGGGATAAAACCTTCCGAATCAGCTGTAGATGGAGCCGGTTTAGGAATAGAAGTGTTTACCATCACACTAGGATCAGTTCTAATGTCCTCTGTGGCTGCAAAAATTCTTCTATAGTGGCAAGGGTACCAAAAATGTTTGGAGTAACTGAAGTCTCCGAGGATGTTAGAACACTTGTTCCAACCAAATCAGGGGACTTTGATCCAGTTAAATGAGTTCGCTTTGTCTGGAATAGTTTCGTTTCCGGAGTCAAAGACGGTTGACTCATAAGTCTCTGTGAACGACGAGGTTTTGATTGATTTTCTTCCACAATTGTGGATTACTCAATTAACTCAAAATAAAGGGGAAAATGATTCTGAATTAAATGAATTTTAGATGCTTTGACACAACTTGCTTTTTCAATTTTTAAGAGTCGAGAAAAAACAAAAGATGACTCTAGTCACCTTCGATTTTTAATGATTCTGAAGTGACAAGTGCTCAGATGGACCTTTTACTTTAAGGAGTCTGAAAAGGAATGAAAGAGACTACTTTGGAAATCTAGACAGAGGGATTAGCAAACCAATCGAAAAATTGCAGAATACTTTTTACGGTATGGCAATCAATCTTCTTGAATGTTGTGTTCAGTGCATTGTGATCGATAGGGCAGCAGACACAACTTCCTATGGATAAAGGATATAGCCTATTGTGGTCTCCCAAGATATACTCGATGGTATGTGGGATCACAAGTCTTTACCGGCACTTGTCATCTCAAAGAGGAGGAATCACCCAACCAACAATGAAAGCGATAGTTACCAGGCTTTACGACGCCGGAACGTCTCTAGCCTAGACTTCTAAATGTTGTGCGTTAGGTTCCAAAGCGTTTTTATGTTCATTCAATTTATTTTATTGTTGATCTTTCTTAAGAAATTTTCCTTTCAGGTTCACCACATGGTGTAGATATATAACTCCTAAAATTCAATCTAAGATGATAAAGAATCATTTAATCTTCTTTTTTCAATGAAAATCCTAGCTACTAAGGAAAGAGACATGATATTATTTCAACATAGAGTAGAGGGTGCACACTAAATGCACTGTCCTAAATCAAACCAACAAGCAGTCTAAATGCAAATGCACATGCATGTATTTGTTTTCCGCTTTCTTAATGTGTGAATGAAAAAAATAATGCTAAGTACAAATTTGAAATATATTTTCAAAGTGACGGTACTAACAAATTTCTCTTCAAAAAACAAAAGGAAGATAATGACGACACTTTGTGATTTTGAATTGAAAATTGCTTTCGACACTTGAAAAATTACTAGTTCAGGGATTTAGGCCGAGCAAATGATAGTCAGTAATTAGAAATCATAGGGGCTGATCTAATGAAGTTACTAGAGCCACCACTAGGGCAATTAGGATGTTTGCAAATCTATTGTTCAGTTTATAAACAAAACCCAGAGATATACTGAAGCAACATTGATCTAATTTCCACTTGCATAGAAAATGCAGTTCGAAGGCTAGCTGGCTTAACTTCAGGCTCCGTTTGTAGTTTATAAATCAAACAAATATAGACAAGCAAACAAGCTATTCGCTTCCCAGTGGAGTCACCATTTTGTTATCGGGAAATATAGTGTCCACTTGGAGCTGCTAGTCCCACTAAGACGGCTAGCTATCTTAGAAACAAACAAAGTAAAAATACTTTCACTTTGCTTTATGAGAAGTAGATAAGAGGGGAACAAAGGACACCAACCTCAGTCTTGCACTTGGTTACTTGCTTGGTTCCTCTCCCTTCTGACAAATCTTTGTTGCTTCCTTCCTAGCTTCAGAGAGCACCTGTAGAGTCAAAGAAACATAACACTATCGAAGTACAGAGATCTAACATCATAAAAAATATAGGACCAGATATATATTGACCACACAAATGCATATATCATCAAACATACAGGAATGTGGAGGAAAAATTGAATAGCTTTATTAATATCAAGAATATCAAAGAGGATTACAACCCATTGTTTTGACCCAGCGTCATCCTCCTAGCATGAAATCCCTTCTTCACCTCATCAAAAGCTTACATCACCCAACACTATGATGTTCCACCAAGAAACCAACAGCACTTCCTTACAAAATACAAGATTATAGCCTCTGGATCTCTGTGATGAGGGATCCATATATAGATGTTTGCAGGGGGTTGAGTCAGCTGTTGGGTTTTTTATTAGTGTCCTCTCTCTAATAGTTCTTGGTTCCACTTGGAGATTCATGATCTCTTACTCATCCCTAGGTGAATCCAGAGAGGTAAGTGTCACAAGAGACGTTTCTTGAAGATTCCATGATCATCCACCTTGCAAACTGTCTCTGCCATTTGTCTACTCTCACTCATTGCACCCTATAGAAGGGATATCCAGTATGCATCGCACCTTTTGCACTGAGCAGGTGAGATGCATCACACCCTTAGCACTGAGCAGCCTGTATGGTCCCGTTTTGACCAGTTTTGAGTAGTTTTCCATGGATAACTTCTGCGAGATGATGTAATCAACTGACCTTGCTCCTTTAGGATGTGAAGCAACACTTTTAGGGACTTAGAAGCCCTTGGTTTATGGACATATATGATTGGGGTTGCAATGCCCAAAAATGTCTATAACAACAATAGCAGCCATAACATAAATCCAGGACCTTCCCAGTAAGATATTTTAGTCAAGGTTTCCATCGATGACCACGACTTCAATTTCTACTGTCTTGCCCCCAAGTTCAACCTATAAGTTACTTAATATCCCATATGGCATGTATGTTCTTCCATCGAACATTTATAATGTCGTTGATGATCGTGACAAGGGTGGTGAGCCTAAAGTTTTCCAGCAACTCATTAACATAATACAGGTAGATGCCCCCTCATCAATGATTGTTCAATGAACAGTTTTGTTGAGGGGTTTTACCTGTATAAGGAAACTGAGTTGGGCTGGTAACTAAGGTTCGTATCCTTTATGGTTAAAGGCCACAATATTGGAATCCACAGGGTTAATCCCACCTATCACTGATAACAAAGCCTGCTTTTGGGAGGGGCAATTTTGCAGTACTTCAAGTGTCGACATAGCGGATGGTGATTGAGCCAGATCTTCCACTATATTATAATTCTATGCCACTCGAGCATGAGGATTAAATGTCAGTTTATGTACTGCTCCCTTTGGCGAATTTATAGTTAATTTAGGAATGATGGGCAGCAAAACTTCTGACAAAGTTGTTGTTGAACTACTGGGTTGATCTATAGCCTTGTTGTTCGACATCTGTGGATTCCCATAATATTTATTCCTCGTCGATATCAAAGCATCATTTTGACATTTTTAGATGGATAACATAAGCACTTGGGATGGGGAAGCATGATTGATAGCAACCAGATTAGTTTCTGGGGTTGGAAACGGATCAGTCAATACTGCTGAGGTACTTGAAGTTTTTAAAAATTTCTTGGCCTCAGCTCGATGTGGACAATCTTTCATATAATGGTTCTCATTACATATGAAACATGGCTGATTAGGTTTCTTTCACCCAACAGGGTTTGTAGAAGGTTTCTTAGGAGTCGAATCTTCTTGTTTCATCTTTTTACTTTTCCCTTTTTTCTTTCCCCTTGGTTGCTTTGGTTCTTTTACCTTGTTAGATGACACGACATTAACCTCCAAGGGAAGAAGTTTGTCATTTTATTTTTGACTAGAAATTGCAAGGGCTTTACCAGATGGAGCCTTTAAGGTTTGCATACTTGAGGTACCAACCACACCATCACAGGCATGAGAGTCCCTATTTGATTTAGGAGGGGGAGGAACAGAAAATTCTAGTCTAGGAGCATCAGGGATTTTGTCATAGAGCATGCCAGACTGAGTATAGATCAAGTCTAAATATTGTGCACGACCAATGACTTGCTCTTTAGTGACAAGTCCTCCTTTCGCCACATCTTCAGTAATATAAGGTAATAATGACTTAATAAACCACTCAGCTAGAAGTTGATTAGGAACATACATATTTACCATTCGACAATGATGTCGCCACTCATGAATATGATCAGATATGTGATTGGTTGTTGTCTGTTTAAAGTTGGTTAGTTAGCATTCGGTGAAAAAGGTGAAGCCTAATCAAATAATGATTGAGGGTGTTAGATGAACACCACAAATGAAAAGTCATTATGTGATTCGATGGATCTTCACCCGAATTTCCATTGAATTTAAGAATATTAGAGGGAATTTTATGAGGAATCGATGGCCATCACAGGGCATAAGCAATTGGATCATTTGTCAGCTAGTTTAGATCTAGTAATTCTAGAGTTGCTACAAAAGGCAACTATTGATTTAGGTTTGGCGAAGCATACCCAGGATAAGATGTGATTGTCTGAGCAGTAGGTCTTTGCATACCAGCATAATGTATCTGATGCTGATAACTTTGATAAGGTTGATGAGCATAACCATTATAGTATGGTTTTTGATAACCGTTTTGAAAATGCGGTTGCCCATTACCTACAAAGCCTTGTTGCTCAGGTCCTCGGTAAGCTTGCTGGAATTGCAGTTGTTGATATTACACCAGCCATGGTTGTTGGAGCATTTGTTGTTGCTCAATACTGGATGATTGACCAAGATGTGGAGTAATAGTACTTGTTTGAGCCTAAGTCACTCTAGTTAAGGAAGCAATAATATGAGGTTGTGATTGGGCCGTAGAGACAACAGGCTGTTGTATTCCACCTGAGAGACTTGAGGTTGACATACAACAGGCAGTGTTTGTACTTGTGACATAGTCACAATAGCAAGTGTAGTGGTAATATTTGACACATGTTAGGCTGGTTGCATTAAATATACAACCCTTGGCTGTTGAGGAAGTATTGGTACCTAACCACTGGATGTAACTCCAGTTTGACCTGAATTTTTTTGTGAGCTCTCATATGGTTGTTCTCCAGGAGGGAACAATGAAAAATCATACTGCCCCCCATATGGTGGCAATCCAGTGCTCAAAGGATAGATGGGTCTTTGAATACTGAGTTGCCCAAATTGAAATTGGTATGCAGGATCAATTTTTTGAGCTTCAACATAAGAAATTCTAGATAGGATCCCGGAGGAAAAAATAAGAACAGACCATGTTCTCGAAACAGTCCCTACGTGGACTCCATCTAGTGATTGATAACTAGTTAGGGCAGATGGTATACCAACAAACATCGTTGGAGTGGTAGCAGGAAGTTCTGTTGTGGCTGTATCAGATGACACAATCCTAAATGTTGATGGTTGCTCAGACATATTTAGTCTATCTAAAAGATTTCCTAGCGATTCGACAGGAACTTGCGATGAAGGATGATTATAAGAACTAGCTTCAGTGGTAGAAGGATATAAGTGGATCCCAATTCCAAAATGCAATGGGGTACTGGATGGAAGATCCTCTACAATCTCTTCTATAGCCACCAGTCCAGGTGGAAGAGGTAGACTGTCGTGTTTGTAAAATATTTCTAGAGCTAAAGAAGGTATAGCTTCTGCAATAACAGACACTGGAGGGGTGAAACCTTCTGAATTCTGGAACTCTACTCCCAGATGTTTAGGTAAGTGAACTTCACTTTCTGGATCAGCTCTAGATGGAGTTGTTTAAGCTATAGAAGTGTATACTGTTACACTAGGATCAGTTCTAATGTTCTCTTGTAACCGCGGAGTTTCTTCTGTAAAGGCAGATGCACCAGAAATGATCGGAGTAAATGTAGTCTTTGATGATGTTGAAACACAAGTTTCAAATAAACCAGGAGAATTGGACTCAGTTAAATGAGACTGTTTTGAATGGAATGGTTTCGTCTCCAGAGTCAAAGATGGTTGAATCATCAGCCTTCGCGAACGACAGGGTTTTGATTGACTTTCTTCCATGATTGTAGATTACTTGATCAACTCGAAATTAAAAAGGTGAAAATGTTATTTCGAATTAAATAAATTTTAATGATGCTTTGACACAACTTTGCTTTTTCAATTTGTAAGAGTCAAGAAAAAGCTAAAGATAACTCTAGTCGCCTTCAATTTTTAATGAGCTTGAAGTGACAAGTGCTCAGATGGACCTTTTCTTTTAAGGAGTCAAAAAGGAACGAAAGTGACTACTCTGGAAATCTAGACAGAGGGATTACCAAACCAATTGCAAAACTGCGATATACACCTTGGTGGTAAATTAAAGAGAAATTACCAAGGACTTATGTATGGCAGTCAATCTTCCTGAATCCTGTGTTCAGTACATTGCGATCCATAGGGCGGCATACATGGCTTCCTATGGATAAAGGATATCAACCTATTGTGATCTCCCAATATATACTCGACGGTATGGGGAGCACAAGTCCATACTAGCATTTGTTGTAGAAAAGAGGAGGAATCACCCAACCTTCAATGAAAATGATAGTTACCAGGTTTTACGACGCCAGAATACGTCTCTAGCCTAGACTTCTAGATGCGTTGTGTTAGGTTCCAAAGCATCGTTATGTTCATTGAGATTTATTTTAGAGTTTCTCTTGCTTAGAAGTTTTCCTTTCAAGGTTCACCACATGATGTAGATGTAAAATTCCTAAATATGCAATCTAGAATGATAAACAGTCGTTTATTTTTTAGCAATGAAAATCCTAGCTACTAAGGAAACAAGATAATGATTCTTTCAACAGAGAGCAAAGAGAACACACTAAATGTAGTCTTCCTAAATCATTTTCCGCACACAGCCTAAATGCAAATGCAAATGCATGTATTTTTTTTTCATTTCCTTAATGTGAGAATGCCAGAAAGGAAAACTAAGTACAGATCTAAACTATTTTCTTCATAGTGACATTTCGGCAATTTCTTTTCAAAAACAAAAGGAAGAATAAAACAACAGTTTTTGATTTTGAATAGAAAACTACTTTCGACACTTCAAATATTAACAATTCAAATCAAATAAAATGGAAAAAGTACAGTCAACTATCTAGAGGATGAAGACTTTATGACACTCTTCTTTTTTATTCAAAACAATAGTTACGACACTTTTGCATCAAAAACGATAGTTCAATTTAAGCTACTTTTGACAAAGGACTGTAAATGATGGACGAATACATAAAAACATTTACTAATCCTAATCAATGGAGGCTAAACAATGTAAAGGAAGGAAACTTCACCAATGAGATACTGATCATAAGCAGCAAAACAACTGAAAGAGCTGAAAACAAAGAGGAAAAAACCTAATTTCTAAGAGAGAAATAGTATCACTCAGTCATCACACCTGTGCTTCTTAGAAATAGGGATTCATCTCACCTACTACACACGGGAGGTGTGATGCATACTGGCTTCCAGTTACAGAAAATGCGATTGGCCAGGGAGCCAAACTGAGTGGGTTTTTTCTTAAAATTTTCAGCTAAGTTCAATGATTTAAGCCGAGCTATGATGGACAGTAAAAACAATTTACAGGGGTATGATCTTAGGAGGTTATTGAGCTACCAAAAGGGCATTTAGGATGCTTGTAAATCATATGTTCAATTCATAAACCAACCTAGAGATTGACTGAAGCAGCATTCATCTAAGTTGCAATTGCATAGCAAGAGCAGTTTGAAGGCTATCTGGCTAACTTTAGGCTCCGTCTGTAGTTTATAAAGCAAACAACACTAACAAACAAACAAACTATTTTCTCCCCAGTGGAGTCGCCATTTTGTTTTTGGGAAAAATAGTGTCTTTTCGATTTGCTAGTCCCACTAGGATGGGTAGTTATCTTAGAAACAAACAATCAAAGCACTTTGCGATTTCCTTTATGTATGATAGATAAGAGAGAAGCAAAGAGGACCAACCTGGATCTTCTGCTTGATTCCTTGCTTGATTTCTCTCTCCCTTGATAGAGCTTGCAACTCCTCTCCTACTTGACCCGCTTTAAAGAATACTTGTACAGACAAAGTGACAGAACACCATCAAAGCATCTCGATCTATAATATCATAAACAATGCAGAATCAGAAATACATTGACCATACAATTGCATTCACAAATAATAAGATTCACAAATACATGATTATATGGAGGAAAACTCAAAGAACTTTATTAATAGTAGAAGAGAGGATTACAACCCAGCTGTATGATCCAGCATCATCCTCCCATCATCAAAGCACTCTTCACCTCATGAAAAGCAAGATCAACCAACAATACAATGCTCCTTCTCAAAGACAAACTAACAAAACTTCTTTACAAATTAGAAAGTTTCAGCCTCTAGATCTCTCAGATGAGGGACCCATTTATAGATGTTTGCAGAGGTGTGAGTCATCTCTGGGTTTTTGATTAGTGTCATTCCACTTGTAGTTCTTAGTTCCACTTGGATATTTCTTGAATCTCTTACTCATCCCTAGGTGAATTTAGAGAGGCAAGTGTCATAGAGGAAGTTTCTAGGAGACTTCATGAGCATCCACTTAGCAAACTGCCTCAGACATTTGTCCATTCTCACTCATCGCACCCCACAGAAGGCTTCTTCAGTATGCAT
The DNA here is from genome assembly GCA_000404065.3 of Pinus taeda. Lineage (NCBI taxonomy): Eukaryota > Viridiplantae > Streptophyta > Pinopsida > Pinales > Pinaceae > Pinus > Pinus taeda. Next base: position 27,145 of record APFE030090581.1, read on the forward strand.
CACACCTAGCTAGTGTAGGAGTCAGTATGCATCACACCTTGACCTAGGAGTAGTCAGTATGGTCCAGTATTGGCTAGTTTCGAGTGGTTTTTCAGGTGGAACTTCTGGGAAATGATGTAATCAATTTACCATGATCTTTTGGGGTATGACACAACAATTTTAGGGGTTAAAGAACCGTTGGTTTATCGACGTATATGATTGGGGTTGAAGTGCCCAAATATGTCTATAAAACCTGCTTATTTAAGGAATTCCGTGATGTATTTGCATGGTCTTATTGTAGATTTTAACCCCTTACAGAAATAACCTGCATACGAATTCTAAATCACAGGAAAAATAAAAATGCGATAGCATAACACATAAAACACATATACACAAAGATTTCCCACTGGATCCCAAAACTGGGACTACCAACTTGATTTTTCATTATGTGCCTTTCAATGTTACAATACATATTTATACATGCCGAAGCATC
>APFE030090581.1:27810-51110 GCA_000404065.3 Pinus taeda
ACTATAGATTGTTTCTTACTCATCCAACTAACTGCACCTCCAAATAGGTTAAACACATACCCACTTATAGATCTTCTCTGATCCAGATCTCCAACCCAGTCTGCATCAACAAAGCCACAAATATCCAAAACTTTGTCCAATCCTGGTCTTACTTCGTAGCACAAACCATAATGACTAGTGCCACGCAAATATCTGAAAACCTGCTTCACTTCTGTCTAGTGCTCCTTCCCTAGTTTTGACATAAACCTGCTCAATACTCCCATTGCATGTGCAATGTCTGGTATAGTACAGACCATTGCATACATCAAGCTCCCGACTGCACTTGCATATGGAACACGGGACATGTCCTCTTCCTCTTCTTGTGTCTTGGGACACTGTTCAGCAGATAACCTCACACCTATAGAGGAATAGGAACCTTCACCGGTTTACTATCCTGCATATTAAAACTCTGCAATATTGTCTCGACATACTTCCTCTGGTTTAACCAGAGCTTCCTCTTTGCCCGATCTCTTTTAATTTCCATGCCCAAAATATAGTTTGCAGCACCAATATCTTTCATGTCGAATTTGGAGGACAATTGGGTCTTCAGATCCTGGATAATTTCTTTGTCGTTTCCAACCAGCAACATATCATCCACATACAAGACCAGATAAATAACACGGTCACCAATTAATTTAAAATACACACAGTGATCTGCTTTGCTTCTGGTGAAGCCAAGTCCCCGTATAAATGTATTAATTTTCTGATACCACATCCTTGGTGACTGTTTTAATCCATACAGACACTTCTTTAACTTGCATACTAGTTCTTTCTTACCCTTCACCGCAAAGCCTTCAGGTTGCTTCATCTAGATTTCCTCTTCCAAATCCCCGTGAAGAAATGTTGTCTTCACATCCATCTGTTCTATCTCAAAATCAAAAGCAATAGAAATAGATAAAAGTAATCTAATAGAAGTTACCTTGGCAACAAGAGAAAAAATATCGCCAAAATCAATTCCCAGCACCTGGGAATAACCTTTTGCTACCAACCGAGATTTGTATTTCTCCACCTTCCCTTCTGCATTTGTCTTCTTCTTGAACACCCATTTGCTGCCAATGGGTTTCCTTCCAGCTGGCAACTCCACCAGATCCCAAGCCTCATTTTTGTGCAAAGATGCCATTTCATCAACCATGGCCTCTTTCCAGAGTTTTCCATCCTCTGAATCCACTGCTTCCTTCACAGTTCTGGGATCATCATCAGTAATAGACAAAGCAAAATTTGAACAGAAAGCAGGTGGACTATACCTTTTTGGCTTCCTTCTTTCTTGAACTGATCTTCTCACAACAGGATTAGGCAGTGACTTACATTGTTGGGTGGCGAGGAGTTTCTGGGATTTTAGAGCATAATGACGTATACCCGTGGACAAATGGAGGATATTGATCACTATAGTGAGGTATTTAGTAACTCATATTTATTTTAATAAATTACATCACTAGCCGATCTACAAACTCTGCTCATTCTGGAATTGCTGCTTGATACTTCATTTTAAAGATGAATCAATGTTATCTTTTCGTCATAAATAGCCAATGGTCTATATGTCATGTTTAGGTTGCTCTTTTGGCTTCTGCACATGGAAATGATCTCTTGGCGATGTACACATTTTTTACGACATTGCATGTGAATGATGATATGAGCAGAAATTTTGGTGTCGTACAACTATATCTAAAGGTACGGGAGAATTTATATTTCTGTTTGTTTACTATACATTAGGGTAAATGACATTTAATTAAAATCTCTATTGTATGCCAGAGCTTTAAAATTAACTTTTGAATTCATGTTTGAAAAAGAGGGGATTGATTTGAAGAGAAATTTTATTATAGAGTTATGAGATTGATGAAACTATTTTTGTTTCAGAATTCTCGTGATTATGCACTCCTTAGTAGTACGCCCAATATGGAGTTTCAGAAGAACTTTTGCATCAGATTTATTCAATTGGTTTATAGTTTGTCAACTTTCCCATAGTAATAGCTTTGGGCTTTCTATTTGTTTCAAATTCCCTTAATATTCATTCTACTGGCAAAATTATTTGACTACATTGGTAAATATTTAATAGTGTATGCCTTATGATAAATCAGCTTCGAGGCTTTCCATGAAGTGTGGCCTTCGGTGACTAATAGTATCCAAGAATTTTTGATATCGAAGAGCACAGCAGAATTGGAGGTATTACGAATCATTTTGATTTTAATATTTTTTGTTCATCTTCATAAGAGGATGTCAGTGCAACTTGGATTGCATTTTTCGCAATTGTGGACATATGGGGTTTTAGTTACATTTGAATTTGCAGCGCGCCTCTTGCAAATATGTGCATCTGTCAAAGACGTCTTTTAAACTCCTTTGTTGCCTACTTTACTCGCTTTTGTAGAGTGGTATGTGTACAGACCTGACATGATTATAGCGAAAGTTGAATCCTCTGTTGAAAGGCAGTGGATAAGCAGGCTAACACAGATCTTCTGGATAGGTTGCCAAAAATTTCTGAACAGCACCTTGTCAGGAAAAAACATGCAAGGCCAGGATGGTATCTTCATTTCTGATATAAATAACAATCAGTTAGTGGATCGTGTTGCCCTATGGGAAGATAAAGTGCTTCAATTATACGCCCCATTTGATCCAGTTCACGGTGCACTCCAATTGTCAAGACCGCTTTCTTGCCCAATCGATGGAGACAACAATCGTATGGCAAGAATAGTTGATGCGGTTCAAAAGGCATTGCCGAATTGTGAAACATCAAAGTTACACGGTGTTCCAAAAGACACGAAAGTAGTCAAAGTCGAATAAATATAGGTAATTTTAAAAATAATATTACATCCAGGTGGATGTACAGAGCATGGTTATTGGACCTTTTGGTATGGGAAAGGAAACATGGGTGAGCCTGGACTAAATGGGATTTTAGGCTTTATTCAGCTAGATAGTTTTAAGTTGTTTGTTGAGGATTGACATTAAATTAAGAAGACTGTGAACTCCTAATGTTAAATATTTGTGATGTGTAACATGATATGAATAGAATATTTAAATGGAGTTGAAATATGGATTTGGTATGTGGAAGAAAACATGTGTGAGGAAGAATTATAGTTGATTTTTGGCATTATTCAATGAAAAGTAGTCAAAGTCGCATAAATATAGGTAATTTTAAAAATAATATTACATCAAGGTGGATGTACAGAGCATGGTTATTGGACCTTTTGGTATGGGAAAGAAAACATGGGTGAGCCAGGACTAAATGGTATTTTAGGCTTTATTCAGCTAGCTAGTTTTAAGTTGTTTGTTGAGGATTGACATTAAATTAGGAGGACTATGAACTACCTAATGTTAAATATTTGTGATGTGTCACATGATATGAATAGAATATTTAAATGGAGTTGAAATATGGATTTGGTATGTGGAAGAAAACATGTGAGGAAGGACTATAGTTGATTTTTGGCATTATTCAACTAGTTTTAAGTTGTTTGTTGAGAATTGACATTAATTAGGAACATTATGAGTAGCTAATGTTAAATGTTTGTAATGTGTTGGATTATGTATTTTGTTTCCCAATCATTTTGGTATTGTAACTAGTGAATGTATTTTGTATTTCACTTCAAAGTTTAATTATGAATCCTTTTCATAACTAGTAAAATATTTGGTGGTTTTATTTAATTTTAAGAATTTTTAGTGTTTAATATTATTTATGAGAAATCATAAATACACATTATTATTATACTCGATAAGTGTTGGATTATTTTGTTTTTTAATAATCTATGTTTTGAAAAGTTAATTTTTTTTTCTTTTCTATGATGAATGTTTCACATTGTTACATCATTTTAATGGTTTTTTTGTTTCTTAATATTTTTGGTATTATTGGTAAATGTAGAATATTACAAAAATGGAAACTAATTTACATATACATTATCATATTAAACTAGGAATACCCAAGCCAATTTTAAGTTTTCACACAATAATCCAAACTAATAGATACTACCTAAAGCCCAACTTCATCATTTAAGATGTGCAATGTTTTTGCTACGGGATGGCAAGTTTGCTATAGATGTACATTGATTCATATAAGAAATAAAGGTGGGGAAATACATAAAGGGAGAAAAGGTAGAACTCATTATCGAAATTAAATTAACATATTATATTAGCGTAACTTTATGAAGATAGATTTGAGAATATTGGGAAAGAAGAAGCCGAAATATTAGTACAAGTGAAGGGCTAATTGTTGGCTTGAGTACAAATTTGGCTAATTGTTGGCTTGAGCTAGCTTGTGAGGTAGAGAGTTATTATACTTGTGCAAAAACTGTTCAGGAGGAATAATCATTGTATTTTATTCTTAGATATTTTTGGTAATGCAATATAGGTAGTCGAGGTTTTGAGCACTTTCTTTCCCCAGAGAAATATTGTGTTATGTGTGATTGATATTCTTCCTCTTTCTGCTTATTGTTTTCATCAATCATTTTTTGTTTCTACTGTAAATAGTAGAGTAGATTAAGAATTGAGAATTTAGTATGCCTTGGATGACAACTCAATTTACATGGCCTGTAAAGACAAGATGGAAGTAGTTTTTGAAGACATTGGCCTCAACGAATTCATTGATCAAGACATCCCTAAGCCCCCATCATTGGATGCTAAAGATTTGGCTGAATGGAGAAAGTGAATGGAGAAAATGTGTGGTAAGCACAAGGTAGATTATCCTTGAGGGAGTTTGAGATCACATTGTCTCGAGTCTCCATAGAAATGAAACTCCACTGTCAACATGCAACCCCAGACGAAGGATTAAAATTAGTCAAGCATAGAAGAAGAAACCTTAGAAGAAGTCTCAAAAAGTTGTAGAGTAACCACAATTAGAGAAGCATAGAGGAGATTGAGCAAAGGCATGCAATCAAGCAAATACCTCCAGTTAGGGGAAATTTCCAGCCAAGTGGGTAGAGGGAGTACATGAAACCATACCTCCAAGTGTGAGGTGGGGTGATGTGAAGTATTAGTCCCAAGAGGGCAGAAATTTGGGCATGTTTCATTAACAGGTTTTGTCTCATCGATCATACCTTGTTATGGGAGCCCATAGTACATAGTAGTGGGATGGATTAGTGGTGGTTGATGCAATCAGATATTAGAGTGGAAGAGGCAGAGGCTAGAAACAATCAGATACTAGAGAGCACAGAGAAAAGTTGACAACAATGTAGATAGGCAGAGTTGGTAGAAGTACAAATTTTTCAATCGACAGAGCCATAGCTAGTAGCAGTCAGAGACTTTGGTGATAGATGCATCATACTAATTCAGGTTGGATGTTTTTTTTTGAGTAGTTTCTTTCCCCAAAGAAATATTGTATTATGTGCAATTGATATTCTTCCTCTTTCTGCTTATTGTTTTGATCGATCATTTTTTGTTTCCATTGTAAAGAGTAGAGTAGATTATTTTCGTGTGATTTATGTTCCAGGACTAAAGAAGAATCTTGTTTCCTTCACGGTATTGGAAGACCATGGCTATGATTTAATTTTTAGTAAGGGAAAGGTTTTCCTAAGACACATCGCTACCGGACAGGTGAAAAAAATTGATGTATGAGTCAAGAACTTGTATGCTCTTGAGCTATAAGATGCATGCAAAGCCTTGAGGAGAAAAGAAAAGGTTAGAGACTTGGTGGTTGAGAGGAAGAGTGAATTACCTCTCAGAAGAAGTCTTAGACAATTCCGCAACCACAATTGGAGAATCAGAGAGGATACTAAGTGGAGAGATCCACTCAAGTAGAGAAGAAGCAAGCTCAAAATCAGTCTCAGAAAGTTGTAGAGCAGCCACAATTGGAGAAGAAGAGAGGAGACCGAGTGGAGGCATCCAAGTGGGAAGAGAGAGCACATGCAACCATACCTCTAGGTGAGAGGTGGGGTGATGTGAAGTATTATTCCCAAGAGGGTAGAAATTTGGGTTAGATCCATTGAGAGGTTTTGTCTCATGGATCATACCTTGTTATGGGAGCCCACAATACATAGTAGTAAGACACGCCATTGGTGGTTGATCCAGTCAAATATCAAAGTGATAAAGGCAGAGGTTAGTAGCAGTTAGATATTTGAAAACACAAAGTAGAGTTGAAAATAGTCTATATTGGTAGAGTCAATAGAAGCGTACAATGTTTAGTTGACAGAGGCAGAGCTAGTAACAGTTAGAGACCTTGGTGATAGATGAATCATATTGATTTAGGTTGGATTTTTTTTCTTTCAGTTTCACGAGTTGATGTAGTAATAACACAAGAGAGAAGTGTTGAATGTAGAACATTTCAAAGGTTTAGGACTTGGATAGATTTGAATTCCTTTCTTTTTGAGATGAAGTGTTAAAAATGGGAACAAGAAATGTTAAAAACATCTAGAAATTCCAATTTAATTTGTCCTTATTGAGTTATGTAAGTGTGATCCCTAAATTTTAGGGGTCCATATTGATTTTATTGGACTTGTATTTATATAACTCAATCTAACTGAGTTATAGTCAGTTAAACTAGTTCTAACTATTGGAGGAGCTAGTAGAGGTTTAGTAGTGAGTTAGTGCACCAATGCATCCTCAGTGCCACACCATATTACTAAATATTCACTCAATAATAACTCAGACATGTCTGTTAAGAGGAAGTGTCTCTTTCCTTATTATAGTGTGGCAAAGTATCACAACATGCAGTTGGGAGGTGCACTATGACATCGAGTGTTTTAAACCTAGGGTTAATTCTCTCTAGTTGTGGACATACGTTTCTCATAGGAAATGAGTTAAAAACTAACATGTTACTTGAAGTATGTGAATAGTAACATAAAAAGTAGTTTTACCTCTCATCTTTACCATTTCATTTCAAGTTTGGGATTTTGGAGCTCCGGAGTTGTTTCCCCCCCCAAATTTCATCAGCTGATTTTGGGAAATTTGGTGGACTATTCCCTGCTTTTGGGCCCTTGGTGTCACGCCCCCAATTCTTTTTGCGTTAAATTGGCCGGGTGCGGCACTGCCTAAGTAACAAACATTTTCCATTATTTCCTTACTTTACGAACTACGCCTTTTAACATTTATTACAACCATGAATAACTTCATAATGTGCGGAAACCATTATAAAACAGCATGATAGAACAACAGCAAGAGTACAAGCATATGCAAGATAATCTTTTTATTATATAAGAGAGAGTTTGTACAATGGCCATGAGCGAAGCTCCATCTGCGTTCATAACCAAGGTCGGGCACCCGCCCGTGCAAGAGCGCACGATGATCACACCTTGCCTTACCCAACAATACAATATAAAATATACAAGACTTTGCCCGAATGGGCGGGCGCGCCCATGCACACCCGCACGACCCACAAACGACTTGCGTTCACAACTGAACTCACAACCGATGGGTGGGCGCCTCACCACACCCTCCACTCGTACCTCCAACCGCCTACACGAAGTGCACGTGTCACCTTGCCCGACTCGGTGGGCACATCACCAACACGCCTTCAATCTACGGCTTAATGCGACTTCGCACCTTCCAATTGAGTGATGGATGTTTGCGATGATCGTTGGTTCGAATGACCAACTCTCCACAAGTTTATATGCTTCCATGGTGTGGCGACCTCACCCGCGGTTGACCCACCAAAGCGCCCAAGCCGACGCACTCAAACGATGTGCAACGCCCTCCTTATAAGTCAGTCCGCCCTTCGTTTTCCACGCTCAACTTGCCATATAATCGATGGTTCACCAATACACCCTCATAACATGTTGTGCCTTTGGTTACCATTGCACTTTTATGACTTAGTCGATTTTTGCGGAGGTAGGCATGCGCGCCTGGTTGCCTGATGACCGCAGGGCGTTACATCCTCCCCCACTGGAAATCATTGTCGCCCTTGACAATCCCGACTGCCTCAGTATCTTCCATTCATACTTTGCAATCTTCTTCTTCCATCTCCAAAGCGAGTCCTCTGATTCCCAACTCTCCTCTTCTGGTGCATTCTTCCATCTGACAAGATACTCCCTTTTCATGTGGCAACCAATCCCTATAGTTCTGAAGCTCAAAATCTTCTCCAACTCCAATCCTGGTTTATCCGCAATCCCGGTTGGTCCTCTCGGCGGGTCAACTCTCTCTGGATGATTAGCATCAAGTCTGCATCTCTTAAACTGACTAATGTGAAAAACTAGATGCTTCATGTGCATATGGTGCGGAAGCTCTAGCTCATAAGCAACTTCCCCCACTCTCTTCTTCACCTGGAATGGTCCCTCATACTTCCATGTCAGTTTTCTTGCAGTCCCCTTGGCTGGCTGAAATTTGTCCCCGGTAATCCTGAGAAACACCATATCTCCCACATTGAAGTGCACATCCCATCTTCCCCTATCAGCATACTTTTTCATTCTCCTTGGAGCATCGTGCAAGTGCAACTGTTCTAACTCCAAGGTCTCCTCCCAAGCCTTCATGAACTTCTTCGCATGAGGACTCCTCAAAAAACCCCCTATCACTACGGTATGCGGTGCAACCGGCATCTGTCCATTTACCAGCTCAAATGGACTGTACTCTATCGTGGAACTTTTTTGAACATTGTAGCTAAACTATGCAATATCCAAAAGTTTAGGCCAATTCTTCTGATCAACTGTCACATAATGTCACAAGTAGTCCTCCAGCAATGCGTTGATTCTCTTGGTCTGCCCATCTGTCTACGGATGGTAACTCGAACTCATCAACAACTCTGTCCTGACTAGCTTGAACAATGTGGTCCAAAATCTACCAGTAAAATGCGGATCTCTATCTGACACAATGCTCAATGGCATCCCCCAATACTTCACTATGTTCTTAAAGAACAACTCCGCCATCCACTCGACTCCATAAGGCATCTTTGTAGGAACAAAGACAACATACTTGGAAAAACGATCAACCATGACCATGATCCCATTATACCCCTGAACCTGTGGTAATTGAGTGATGAAGTCCATCGAGACACTCATCCATGGCCTCTTAGGAATCGGTAAAGGCTGCAACAGTCCTCCTTGTCTCTGAGTATCTGATTTGTGCTACTGACAAATGATGCACGTATGTACATACTCCTCCACATCCTCTCACATCTTCTCCCAAAATAATCCTCTCTCCAACAATGCCAAAGAACGATGCTGCCCTAGGTGGCCAGCCCACGGAGAATTGTGGCACTCCTTCAAAAGGTACCTCCTGAGACCAGATTACTTTGGAACATAGAGTCGGTTTCTAAAGAACAAGAACTCGTCTCGTAGAAAAAAATTTCCTGTCTTCCCCTCCTTTATCTACTTCACTATATTCTGCGCCAAAGTATCGGTTTCAACACTTTCCTTGAGTTTATTCTGCATCTCTTCTGACAGCTGAACCCGACTTCTACTCCTTGCTTCCCGGTCTTCACCCTCCAATGCTGCAAGTTGTCCCTTCCTACTAAGGGCATCTGCTAGCACATTGTGTCTACCCGGTCTATACTCAATAGACATGTCGAATTCTGCCAAGAAGTCTTACCGGCAAGCTTGCTTCGCAAAAAGCTTTGGTTGTGATGCAAAATAACTTGCTGCAACGTTGTCAGTCTTGACAAAAAACAGCTTCCCAATCAGATAATGCCTCCACACATGAAGACAGTGAATGATCAGAGTCATCTCCTTCTCATGAACTGGATACCTTCGTTCTCTATCCTACAACTTCCGACTCTCATATGCCACTGGATGCCCATCTTGCATAAGAACCCCTCCTATGGAAAAATCTGAAGCATCAGTGTGTACTTCAAACGGTCTCCCGAAGTCAGGCAACTTCAGTATCGATGTTGTAACCATCCTCCTCTTCAAGTCATCAAATACCTTTTGACATTTATCTGCCCAACACCACCTCTTGTCTTTCTTCAATAAGTCTGTCAGTGCCGATGTCACCTTGGAGTACCCTTCTACAAACTTCCGTTGGTAGTTGGTCATGCCCAAGAACACCCTCATCTCATGGAAATTCTTTGGTTCAACCCAGTCCTCGATCGCCTTCACTCTTCTCGGCTCCATCTGTATGTACCCTTGACCAACGATATGCCCAAGGAACGGAATCTCGGTCTGAGCGAACACACACTTAGACTTCTTCAAGAACAACTAATTTGCCCTCAGTGCCTCGAACACCATCGCCAAGTGCTTCTTATGATCCTCCATGTTGTCACTGTACACCACTATATCATCTAAGTACACTACTACAAACGAATCCAAGTATGGTCGTAGAACATCATTCATCAAAGTGCAAAATGTAGCAGGAGCATTGCACAGCCCGAATGGCATAACAAGGAACTCAAAGATACCATACCTTATTACTATTGGGGTCTTCTTCTCGTCTCCTTCAGCTATCCACACCTGATAATACCCATGCCTCAAGTCCAACTTGGAAAACCCTCAGGCTTTTGCAAGCTTGTTAAAACAATTAGTAGCCAATGGCAAAGGATACTTGTTCCTTACCGTCTGCTTGTTCAATGCATGGTAATCACAGCAGATCCGTAGCTCATTCGAATCCTTCTTCCACTGGAACAATACTGGAGCTCCATAAGGGGACCTTGAAGGTCTAATGAAACCTGCATCAGCTAACTCCTTTAGCTGTCGTTTCAATTCATCCAACTCAGGCCCTGATAAACGATAAGGTGCTTTAGCCGGGGGTTGCTTCCCTGGTTCAAGCTCAATGTTATGGTCCAATGCACGCCTTGGTGGAAGTTTCTTCGGCAGCTCATCAGGCATCAAATCCACATACTTGATCAGCACTTAAGAAATCTCGGCTGGAACAGGCCTCCCCACTCCATCACCTTCGACTCCCTTGAACATCACCGCATATGTCTCCATATCTGACTCCTTCACAGCCTTCTCCAAACTCAGTGCAGAAACATGCTGCACCTTGACTTCCCTCCTTTGCCTATGAGTGGGCAAAGTCCAAGTTTGTGACTGTCCAACAAGCACCACCTCATCATAGAAGGGGACAACAATAGCCTTGTTGCCCTTCAAGAAATCCTATCGGAGTATCATATCAAAGTCATTCATCTCCATCACTGTCAAGCCCAACTCACCCTTCCAGTCTTTTATCTGCATCGGCACTTCATGTGCCAAACCTGCCACCTTAGCTCTAGAGTTCACTGCCTTGACCTCCATATTCGATGGGAAGATCATCAGTCTGACCTCTTTTTCCAATCGTGTCGTCATGAAGTTATGAGTGTCCCCCATGTCCACTAGAGCTTGAATGGTCTTGCCATGGACCATCAAGTCCACAAAACCTAGACTGTTCATCCATGATTTCTCCATAACTTTTCCCTGCATATTTGTTTGTCCACTGCGTTCATCATCAAACAACGGCTTCAACACCTGTGAACCTGCTCTGATACCACCTGTCACGCCCCCAATTCTTTTTACGTTAAATTGGTCGGGTGTGGCGCCACCTAAGTAACCAACATTTTCCATTATTGTCTTACGTTACGAACTACACCTTTTAACATTCATTATAACCATGAATAACTTCATAATGTGCGGAAACCATTATAAAATAGCATGATAGAACAACAAAAGGAGTACAAGCATATGCAAGATAATATTTTTATTATATAAGAGAGAGTTTGTACATTGGCAGGGAGAAAAGCTCCATCGGCGTTCATAACCAAGATCGGGTGCCCGCCTGTGCAAGAGGGCACAATGGTCACACCTCACCTTACCCAACAATACAATATACAATATACAAGACTTTTCCCGAATGGGCGGGCGTGCTCATGCATACCCGCACGACCCACAAACGACTTGTGTTCACAACTGAACTCAAAACCGGCGGGCAGGCGCCTCACTACGCCCTCCATCCGCACCTCCAACCACCTACACAAAGTGCCCATGTCATCTTGCCCGACTCGGCGGGCACATCACCAACGCGCCTTCAAGCTGTGGCTTAATGCGACTTCGCACCTTCCAATTGAGCGATGGATGTTTCCGATGATCATTGGTTCGAATGACCAACTCTCGATAAGTTTATATGCTTCCATGGTTTGGCGACCTCACCCTCGGCCGACCCACCAAAGTGCCCAAGCCGACGTGCTCAAACGATGTGCAACACCCTCCTTATAATTCAGCCTGCCCTTTGTTTACCATGCCCAACTCGCCATATAATTGATGGTTCACCAATACACCGTCATAACATGTTGCGCCTTTGGTTACCATCACACTTTTATGACTTAGTCTATTTTCGCGGAGGTAGGCACACGCGCCCGGTTGCCCGATGACTACAGGGCATTACACTTGGGGTTTGAATAACTTTCTCTCCCTCCATCGCACCTGGCCTGCATCAAAAAGTCTGATGCATACTGAGCTGGACACTGGCCAGTTAATATGCATCTCACCCTATGCACAGGCAGGGTGCGATGGGCGTAGAAGAGAAACTTTGCACAGTGATTCTTCATGTAAATATTTCCTCTTTTTGCTCAAAAATGGATCCTAATTCATCTTTTGTTTGTGTTTCATAGATTTATCAAATCAAGATGGTCATCACATGGCATGAACATGAGCATGAAGAAGAGGACATGATTGCCTTACATGTTCAGGGTGTTGTTACTACACTGCGAAACTGTGGCTTGCTAAAATTCTTTTGCATATACAGCATGAGGAAACAAATTAGTTTGTTGCAATATTTTCTCAATGCATGGGATCTGATCAACCAGGTATTCCAGATTAGAGGCAAATCCATTCCATTGACAGTCGAGGATATCTACTTTTTGACGGGCTTATCGAGGCGTGGTGCCCCTCTCTCACAATCAGGATCTACCTATGGGGGTGAATCTGTGAGGGATTATATTCACCAGTTTTGTAGAGATGGATCTCATTCCAGCAGGGATGGCAAGATCAATATCCGAGATGTCACTAATCAGCCCTCAAGGACCATTTTATTCACCTTTGTTGGATTGGTTGGTAGCACAACTCTTCATTTGGCCAACAGATCTTATATGCAGTACGCCCTGGAATGCCTGGAACCAAAGGTATTTAACTAGTGTGAGGCGGTACTTCTGGTCATAAAAGAGCAACTCTCCAAGGTAAAGAATGGAAGATCCAAGAACTTTGGCTATGGTTCCATTTTGACTACCTTCGTCTTGGAAAGGATTCCATTGATCTAGTCACAATACATTTCACTATGATTGCCAGCACCGAGGGAACCATAGATGTAGGATGGGCTGATCTCATGGCCAGACATGCTGGTCAGTCACATATTTCTTTCTCTGATGCCTTCTTTGAGTGGTTCGATCGTCAGGAGATGGTCTTTGCAAAGTATCCATACATTGGGATGGATTTTCGAGGCGACTCGAATTTGGTGTTACAGGCTGGCGAGTAGTGGAGTGTTATGGATAAAATGATTTGACCATATCTTTGTTTATCGGTTATATAATATTTTTGTGTTTTTAAATGTTGTCAAGACTAATCGAACTCATATGTGTGTGCAGATATTGGGCCAATGTGACCAACGGTATGCCCACGGGCGCCAACGGACGTTAGAGTAGGAGAGGTTGTAGGGAGGACCTTCCTTTGACATTTTGACATATCAGAGACCCTAGCAGTGCTACAAGATCAGATCGAGGGCCTTACTCTTGGTATTCAGGATGTGCGGACCGACGTGTTACCCTTGAGGTTACAACGCCATACTACTGGTGTGTCGAGTCGATGGACTAGGCTCCTACGTATGATTGCATAGGCGATGACATGTTATCACTAGAACCATTAGTCTAGGGTGCTTTTATGTGTTTATTTTTGAGTTTCTTCGTCATATGACCAATTTTGTCTTGGACACAAAACATTTTATAAAAACTATAAATAGTTATATATTTTTTATTTTTGGAGTTCCATTTTGGTTAAGTTATGTGATCTTGATGCAAATGTTAATGTGAAATGCTTTTATTTTAAAAATGCTGCAAATGTCTATCTAACACATAATTTTCTAATGAATCAGTTAATGTGTTTAAGTTTCTAGAAATGTGTTGATATTGAATGGAATCAAACTGCCTTTCGAAAATCCTGACTCTTAGGAACATACGATAGATAGCTAGGTTCCAAACGGAATAGATGCCAGTAAGTTGTAGAATGACAAGTTGCGAATCTAGCTTGACAAGAAGTCGGTGTATGCCATGTGAAATGGCATCAGAGGGAAGCTCCATCAACGCGTTGTACTCAGTGATGTTGTTTGTTGATCGACCAATACATATCCCCTGAAACTCACCAACTCGTCACTTGGAGCAAACATGGCCCAGGCTGTAGAAGATAGGTTCCATGTACTGCGCCTACCTCCATCAGCATACCCAACAAATGTTTCCAAACAATATGACATCTACAAAAAATTCAAAGTGGATTAGCTAACCAAAATGACAACTCTTAACGAAAACAAAAATGTAACAAAAACATATTTACTAAGAGACTACTACACTTAATCAAGCATAGTAACACTTAAGATACAACCCGTTTCAGGGATGCGACATTGGAATCCCATCGTAATCTACCAATTCGTAGGGTCCTTTTGCCAATACTCGTTTAACAATGTACGGGCCCATCCATAATGGTTCAAACTTACCTGCTCCATTGATTGCGAGCTTGAGAGATGAAATTTCACACTGAATCGGTAAGACAACTTCCACGCCATACACCAACAGAAAGGGTGTAAATCTGGTCACATTTATCACCGATGTCCTATATGCCCATAGAGTTGAGTACAGGATTAAGTGCCAATTCTGTTTTTGGATTCCAATCATCCTTTGCAGCATGTGCTTCAGGACTTTGTTGATTGCCTCAACCTGTCCATTAGCTTGTGGATAATATGGAGTAGAACTATCGTGGGACAGTCCTAATTTGGCAGTGAATTAAACCATCATGTGATTGCAAAAATATGATCCATGATATGTGACTATAGCCCGTGGAACACTAAATCTAGAGACTACATGATTGAAAAAGAAAAGAGCAGCCGTTTTGCCACTGTTGTTTAATGTAAGCAACCTCGACCCATTTTGTAAAATAGTCAACCGCGACTATGATATACCCATGCCCCTCGGCTGAGGTGGGGTTACATGTCATGAAATATATGCCCCATTTAGAAAATGGCCCAAAAACAACTACTGGATGTAGTGGTGTAGGTGGTAATCTAGTTTTGTGGTCAAAAATCTGACAAGCATGGCAACTTTTGACCCCAATTATGCAATCTTTGAATATAGTGGGCCATAAGTAACCAGCTTGTAAGATATTTTCTGTCGTAGCGTAACCAGATTGATGCCCCACACACACACCTGAATGACAATCATTCAGGACTTTTGTGGCCTCCTCATGCATGAGGCACCTTCGCAAAACTGTATCGACACTACGACGGTAAAGTGTATCACCGACGATCATGTAGTCTTTGGCTTCATATTGAGTACACTGCTGTTCAGAGTGAGAGGTGTTAGGCTTAAAGGTTTGGGGTTGGAGATATATCAGTATATCTCCATACCACAGATCACTTGATGATATCAGAAACATAGTTTCATCCACAATTGATGCTTTAGATGTTGAATCGTTGGATGACGATGGGAGATCACAAAGTAACTCCGCGAAGACTAGAGATTTCTTTGATTGGATTTGGTGAATTCTAGATCAAGCTCTTGCAAAATGGCTATCCATTTGGAATATTTGACACCTAGAAATTGACGCGACATATTGTAGGTCATAGCGTTGCAATCTAATAGAATGGTAGTTTTGCAAAAGAGTATATAATGTCGAAATTTCTGTACTACTTGAACAGCTGCTAGAGCCAGCTTTTCAACATAGGAGTACTTGCTTTCCATATCACTTAAGTTTCAGCTTAAATAATATATGAGATGTTCTATTCCATTGTCTTCTTGTACTAAACTATTGTGATGGTTGTATCTGTAATGGCGAGATACAAGATAAAGTCTTTTTGATAGTGAGGAGCATACATTAATGATGCTTTTACTAGGGAATCCTTTAAAGCATCAAAGGAAGCTTACACAACCTGATCCCAGTTGAAGGGTACTTCTTTTTTCAAAAGATGCATATAACCTTAAGCAAGTTCAGCGTAATTTGGAATGGGCCTCCTTAGAAAGTTTGCTTTCCCTTGGAGTTTCTGAATCTAAAGAAAATTTGAAGGTGGAGGCATGTCAGTAATTGCTTGAACCTTACATGGGTCGAGTCGAATTCCATCCTTAGAAACTATGAAACCATGTAATCTACCAAAACAAACACAAAACACACACTTGTGTGGATTGAGTCGTATCTTGTAGTGTCGGCAACGTAGAAATATAGCTCTCAAATGCCGCAGATGATTAGTCCGCTTTCGTTAATGAGTCAGTAGATCATCGAGATACGGTTGAATGATGTGCTTGATGTCATGGAAGGCGTAGTTCATTGCCCTCTGAAAAGTTGCCCCTACATTCTTCAAACTGAAAGGTAGTTTACGGTATGCGAATGTGCCTCATGGACATATAAATGTAGTCTTTGACTGGTCCTGTGAGCGGATATTGGTTTGATTGTATCCAAAAAATCCATCCATGAATGAAAAGATTTCGCATCTGACACAGTCATCAATTACCTGATCGATGAAGGGTGTAAGGTAATTGTCTTTTAGAAAAGCTTGATTTACATCCCTGTAATCAACGCACACTCTAATCGTTCCTTGCTTTTTCATCACAGGAACAATATTTGAGACCCAATCAGTTAGAGGAACAGGGTAAATGAAACTAGTATGTAAAAGTTTTTCAACTTCTGCTTTAATGGAAGCAACTTTCTTCGGATGAACTGTTTGAAGCCGTTTTCATACTAGTTTGACATTTGGATACATCTTGATTTCATGTTCAATGATGCTCGAGTCAATGCCTGACATTTATTCATATGACCATGCAAAGACATCTCTAAATTCATGAAAGAGAGCGCAATATATTTCCAGTTCTGAAGTAGAACAAGATTTGCCAACATTAATATTCTCTACAACATTAGGTTTCATCGAGATATTAATAGTGATAGTCTCTTCAATATTGGACAGATTTCACTCAGAATCCACCGTATTTATAGTGTTTGATAGAAAATCAAAAACTGAAGGATGATTAAGGTTGCTAGAATAGTCTTCATTGTTATATTAAAGGTGGGAATGATGGTTGTAATCTTCCCATGGTGCCTCTCCTATCATCATCTACTGAATGATTCCTTCGTCTGTAGAATGTATATGATACCAAGGATTGGAAGAGGTGCCATGCTCTAGAGACTTGTCTATCAAAACACTCGATGAGTGTTGATTTGGGTTTGCCGCCTAGGCCCAGAAAATTGATTGCTACAAAATTTCTTTGGGGCTTGGGGGTAACACCTCGCGATGATCCACATTATCAAAATGGTCAGAGTTCTTCTTAATCTTTGATGATGTAGAAGATATCATATGACAGGTTTCCACTATGGCCACTTCCTCCAGATTACTTGGAGGCGGGACGACAAAAGTACCCATTAAGGTGGGGTCTTTTAGGAGACCTACTCCGACATTTTGAAGCAATTGAGAGCTTCCATGGATCATTGGAATGCTTCCAGTAGCTTGTGAACTGTTGGGAAAAAAGGTTAGTTGGTCAATGATTGTAATTTCACCTTGGAAGGGAAATTCAATATTTCTAAAATATGTTGACACAACTATTATCAGGAAATATAGTGTCCACTCGGAGTTGCTAGTTCCACTAAGACAGGTAGCTATCTTAGAAACAAACAAAGTAAAACTACTTTCTCTTTCCTTTATGAGAAGCAGATAAGAGGGGAACAAAGGACACCAACCTTAGTCTTGCACTTGGTTCCTTGCTTGGTTCCTCTCCCTTCAACAGATCTTTGTCACTTCCTTCCTCACTTTAGAGAGCACCTGTAGAGTCAAACCAGCATAACACTATCGATGTACATAGATCTACAATCATAAACAATATAGGACCAGATATATATTGACCACAAAAGTGCATATATCATCAAACATACAAGAATTTGGAGGAAAACTTGAATAGCTTTATTAATATCAAGAACAGCAAAGAGGATTACAACCCATTCTGACCCAGCATCATCCTCCCAGCATGAAAGCCCTTCTTCACCTCATGAAAAGCTTACATCACCCAACACTATGATGTTCCACCAAGAAACCAACAACACATGCTTACAAAATACAAGATTCTAGCCTTTGGATCTCTATGATGAGGGACCCATATATAGATGTTTGTAGGGGGGTGAGTCAGTTTTTGGGTTTTTGATTAGGGTCCTCTCTCTGATGGTTCTTGGTTCCACTTGGAGATTCATGATCTCTTACTCATCCCTGAGCAAATCCAGAGAGGAAAGTGTCACAAGAGAAGTTTCTGGAAGATTCCATGATCATCCACCTTGCAAATTGTCTCTGCCATTTGACTACTCTCTCTCATCACACCCTACAGAAGGGATATCCAGTATGCATCACACCTTTGGAACTGAGTAGGTGAGATGCATCGCACCCTTAGCACTAAGAAGCCTGTATGGTCCAGTTTTGACTATTTCTGAGTAGTTTTCCATGGAGAACTTCTTGGAGATGATGTAATCAGCTGACCTTGCTCCTTTAAGTTGTGAAGAAACATTTTTAGGGACTTAGAAGCCCTTGGTTTATGGACATATATGATTGGGGTTGCAGTGCCCAAAAATGTCTATAACAGTTTCCCCCTAAAGCATGAGTTCGTTAATCTTTTTATGTCGGGTGAAATGCTTTATCATGAGGATCTGAGGTTTTTTGAACTGGAAGGTGACCTTTAATAAGATACAATACAATACATTATCTTCATAATATTTTCATGATCTAGCTGAGGCGAGCATCCCAATGCTCACCTTTATAAATTCATTTTCATGTACATAGGACAGACAACCGTCTGTGTGGCAGACTGATGATTCAGATAGAGTCATCATCCTTTGATTCAGACGATCATCTGTTCGACAATGATGTACATTTGATGTCTTTATTTTCCTGAATATATCACAACCCAGATGGATGAAACTATATCCGAGGTCTTCAAACTCGTTCAATCTTCACTCAAAGTACAAATCGATCCATGTGAAAGATGTTTTGGAGTCGAACATGGAAATACATCACTTGATTACAATCCAATGATGTAAGTTGTTAATAGACGCGAGAGGAATCACCGATAATGATGATGACCCTCAAGGTAGGACAATACAATTCACATGGTGTGAAAAAGGGACTTGGCATCGAACACCACATAAAATCTTTCGGTTGGAGGCCATTGATGTAAACCTGTTGCCGGAAGTGAGAAACTTGCCATTGAGGCATGCATGCTTCAAAGTACTGAAAAGGTTGTTCCTAGGTCAACTTCTTGGATAATGAGCTGATGTCGACAAGAAGTGACCCATCGTAGGAGGGCCTTAATGAATCCCACATCTACGACACGGAGTGGAGCAAATGATTTTGTGAAGGTGAAAACGATCTGATGACAGAAGGTTTAGGGTGGTGGTCATGAAAGAATGGAGCGTGAATGTATTGCAGCAGATGAGACACAGATGAATTCTCTAAGTGACTTCTCTTGAACATATCGATGACACTGAAATTGATTGGTAGCGATGGATGGTGTGATGGATCAATGGTAATATGACTGGTGAATGGAATAACCCAACCTGACTCAAACATGGAGTGAAAGTGTCATGTTCAAGAGCGACTTGCTACCAACAAAGTTTCTTCAAGCTTTCTTCCCAATGTTTCCCCAGTCATTTCTGACCAGTACCTCTTTATTTTTATCAAGCTTGAGGAGGATAACATATGCTTGTTTTATAATTCTCCCTTCAGGCAAACCATCACTATGTTTTAACATGTCTAGCGATAGTGAAACGCGTTCTTTCCTGCATGGACAAGTTTCTCGCTATTGGTTTTAACGAGTTTAACGACAAAGATAACTCGGTCCTTTTTCAATTTTAGAGAGTCTGAAAAGGGACGGAAAGGAAACTCCAATAATCCTTTTTCGTCATATAATCCCTTAAGTCCGAAAAATTATAAAATAATATGTAAGGGATGAATTTTCGATAGTTTTAACGAGCCGAACAAAATAAGCACTCGATCGTTTTGTGTAATAATCCCTCAGGTCCAAAAATATTAAAATCTAGAGGAGGGATAACACTTCTGATAGCTTTAACAAGCTGGAGAGGCCAATTGCTCGACAATCTTTTCATATTTTACGAGTCAGATGAAAAGAGCTTAAAGAAGACTCGTTTTTTGAGGAATTAGTGATGATTTCAGGTAGCAGCTGATTCTAGTTAAGGTTTGGAATTTTCCAATCACTGCAGTGTCACAAGGATGGCTAACAAGATCACTTGTCGCAGATGTTCCTCAAAAAGGGTAAACAATCAAATGGAGGTGTATGATCGGCTAAAATAGAGTGGGGTGATGATGAGAACACAACCAAGGCTCAAAAGCTGATGATAATGCATTCACAATGGTTATTTACCAGAGATTGGTTCATTTTTTAATGAGCTTAAACTCTAGGGGAAACATTTTCTCATCGCTTAGGTTTAATTTTTAATGAGCTTGAACTTCACATAAAATCTGCACGTGGTGGGTTTATTTTTTAACGAGCTTGAACTCTGTGGTAACATTGCTAGTGATACGTTGCATGCCCCCAGCATAATAATGCAAATCTAGGTGCATTCCCTCCAAGCTTCATTGCATTCAACACATTGGTTGGAATGAAGGTTTACTTTCGAGATCTTTGAAAGACTCGACTAGGATTTTACGAGATTATAATCAAAGATTCGATTTGGAAAGGGATTTGTTGCATTTTTCAATGAGTTTGACACAGTAAAAGAACTATCCTCATTAGTCCTTGTTTCATTTTTTTAACAAGGTTCACATGAGATAAGAACCGTCCTCAGAATCCGCCGCATTTACAATATTTGGTAGAAAATAAAAAACTAAAGGATGATTAAGGTTGCTGGAATAATCTTCATGGTAATCTGAAAGATGGGAATGATGGTGGTGATCCTCCCATGGTGCCTCTCCTATCATAATTAACTGAATGATTCCTTCATCTGTAGAACCTACATGTGACCAAGGATCTAAAGAGGTGCCATATTCCTTAAACCTATCTATCCAAACACTCGATGAGCGTTGATTTGGCTTTGCCCCCCATGCCAAGAAAATTTATTGCTACAATATTTCTAAAATGGAGATGATCCATGCTGACAAAATGTCCGGGAATCTTCGAATATTTTAGATATAGCAGATATCATATTGTAGGTTCCCACTGTGGCCACTTCCTCCATATTGTTTGGAGGCGGTAGGGAAAAATTACCCATCAACGTAGGGTCTTTTAGCAGGCCTACTCCGATATTTTGAAACGATTGAGAGCTTCCGTGGATCATCATAATGCTTCCCATAACTTGTGAACTGTTGGGGAGAAAGGTTTGTTGGTCAACGATCGTAATCCCTCCTTGAAAAGGAAATGCAATATTTGTAAAGTAGGTCGACACAAC
Organism: Pinus taeda; assembly: GCA_000404065.3. Classification (NCBI taxonomy): domain Eukaryota; kingdom Viridiplantae; phylum Streptophyta; class Pinopsida; order Pinales; family Pinaceae; genus Pinus; species Pinus taeda. Next base: position 49,284 of record APFE030090581.1, read on the forward strand.
AGCAACCGTAGCATAAATCCAAGGCCTTCCCAATAGGATGTTGTAATCGAGATTTCCATTGATAACTTCAACATCAATTTCTATTGTTTTGCCCCCAGTTCGACTTGCAAGTTACTTAAAATCCCATATGGAGTGTATGTTCATCCATCAAATGCTTTTAACGTCGTTGACGATCGTAACAAGGGTGGAGAGCCTAAATTCTTCCAGCAACTCATTGACATAATACATGTAGATGCCCCCTCATCAATAATTGTTCGATGAATAGTTTTGTTGAGGGCTTTCACTTGAATGAGGAAAGCGAGTTAAGCTGGTAACTGAGGTTCATATCCTTTATGATTAAAAGCCACAACATTGGAATCCGCTGGGTCAATCCCATCTATTGTTGATAATAAAGCCTACTTTTGGGAGGGGAAATTTTGCAGTAGCTCAAGTGTCGACATAGCGGACGACTATTGAGCCAGATCCTCCACCCTATTATAATGTTGTGCTACTCTAGCACGAGGATTAAATGTCGATTTGTGTACTACTCCCTTTGGCAGCTTTATCGTTAGCTCAGGAATGATGGGTGGCACAAATTCGGTTGAAGTTGTTGTCAAACTACTAGGTTGATCATTATCCTTGTCATTTGAGAGCTGTGGATTCTCATAATATTTATTCCTTCTCAATATCAAAGCATCATTTTGTTGTTTCAAAATGGACAGCATAAGCACTTGGGACCGGGGAGCATTGCCGCTAGCAACCAGGTTGGTTTCTGGGTTCGGAAACAGATTAGTCAGTACCGCTGAAATCTTTGAATTATTAAAGAATTTCTTAATCTCAGCTTTATATTTACAATGTCTTGTCCGATGATCCTCATCGCATATCTGACACCCCAAAGGAGGTTTCCTTTGCCCAGAAGGGTTTGCAAAAGATTTTTCAGGAGACGACTCCTCCTATTTCTTCTCTTTCCCTTTCTTTTTCTTCTTGCCTCCTGGTTGCTTTGGTTCTTTGCCTTTGTCAGTTGACACGGCATTTAACTCTGAGACAAGAAGTTTGTCATTTGCATTTTGACTAGAAACCGTATGGGATTTATTCGATGCAGCCTTTACGGTTTTCGTGCTAGTCATACCTATCACGCCATCACTAGCATGAGAGTATTTGCTCGATTTAGGACGTGGAGGAACATAAAATTCTAGTCTAGGAGCATCACGTATTTTATCGTAGAGCATGCCAGACTGAGTATATATCAAGTCTAGATATTACACATGAGAAATGACTTGCTCTTCAGTGATGACTCCCCCCTTTGCCAAATCTTCTGTAATAGAAGGTAACAATGACTTGATAAACCATTCAGCTAACATCTAATCAGGAACATATGTTTTCACCATTCTATGACGACATCAGCACTCATGAATATGATCGGATATGTGAGTGGCCGTCGTTTGTTTGAAATTGGTAATAATCTCTGTTCCCGTTTCGTACCTGATGGGTAACTGAAAATGGGTTAAAAAGGTTGTGGCTAGGGTGCTGAAGTTATCGAATGAAGCTCTAGGCAATTCGATATACCATTTTTCTACTGGACCAGTTAACATTCTCTGAAAAAGGTGAAGTCTTATCGAATCATCGTTGAGAGTGTTGGATGAACACATAGATGAAATGTCATCACATGATTCGACGGGTCTTCATCTGGATTTCCATTAAATTTAGTAATATCTGGCAAAAGTTTTTGCAGGATCGCCAGCCACCAAGGGGCGTAAGCAATTGGATCGTTTGTTAGCCGATTTAGATTTGGTAACTCTAAAGTCGCCACGAAGGGCAACTATTGGTTGAGGTTTGGTGAAGCATACC